>ML828387.1:29993-54387 GCA_009831015.1 Picea engelmannii
TAGAAGGTCCCTTTTTTGGTGGCATGTTGGCCAAATATCACTTTTGAGTCTTGATTTTGAGGTGGTTCTGCTAGACAATATTTATTCTGTTCTATCTCCCAAGTTTCATCCCTTCTGGGTATGAAACTTTATTTTAGGTAGTTCTCTAATATTTCTTCTCTGCAATGCCACAGGTCTGATCAAAATTGGATGTGCCAAGTGGAATTTACGATAACTTCCTCACAACTTGCTGATTTTTTGCCTTTCCAGGAGATCTCACTTGTATAGAATTCCCCGCACAAAATAATTGATATAAAATTCTGAAACTCACACCCAAAATACCACAGATTGTCCACGATCCAATGCAACCAGTTCCACTCAATTTGGATACTCTAGCAAGAAGTTATGATTGTTTTACCTGGAACACCTTCTTGAGACTAGTCAATAGGACTAGTCAGATACCCTATCTTACACAAGGTGTATATGCAATTTCAAGATGACCCAGAAGATGAACTTGTTACCACAGATACCTTACTAATTTATGTAAATGGCCTCCAGATTTCAGGGTCTGAAATGTTACAAAAATTTGTTTATAGCGAAAATTCCGCAATGGCTCATTTCAGGATGATTCCAGAACCCTATCTTGTACAGGATGTATATACGACATTATAAGGCCTCAGAAGCTTAATTTTGAACCCAATGTACCTTGATCCGTCTACTAAATATCCTCCAAGCGGTTCCTTCTGAAACGTTGTAGAAACAAATTTATAGCGAAAATTCCACAGTGTCTCAGATGTAGAAGCGAAACCCCAAGACCTTGAGCTCTGATACCATATGTTAAGAACCAAACATCAATATAGCATAGAAAAACCTCAGGAAAAGTACTCAACGCCTTGAAAAAGAGATAATTTCATATAATAATCCTCTTCGAGGGGGGAACCTCCTTTTACCCCACTTAAATGTTCAAGTACAAGATGATTCAAAATGAAAATGTCTCCTTGGTATATATAGGAGACTAGGAGGTATAATTACAACTAATGGCCTAAAGCCGACATAAGTAAAATAACATTACTATTATAATATGCCCCAATTAAGGGGTAATGAGCCAATATTAGGGCTTAACAAATTATGTCATCTACAAATAATAAATGAGATAGAATAACATCAGGAGCTATGTTTAATAATTCTAGAAGACCCTTAATTTTTTCATTTTCAATGAGTTCACTGAGACCTTTTGACATTATGAGAAAGAGAAAGGGGGATAGAGGAAATCCTTATCTTAGTCCCCTTGACGGACTGAAGAAGGATGACAGTGAACCATTTACCAAGACTAAAAAAAAGAAGTTTCAATATATCTCATTATCCAATTTACTGTATGCAAGTTCATTCCAATTTGGATTGAGGCTAGTCTAATGAAAGTCCAGTTTACTTTGTCATATGTCTTTGACAAATCTAGTTTCAATACAAAGGATGTAATCTTCTTGGTCTTTATAGAATGAAGAGATTCTTGTGCCAAAGATATTGCATCATGGATATGTCTTTTAAAAAGGAACCCAAATTTTTCCTCTGATATAATCTCACTTAAAATAGGTTTGAGTTGATTTTCAATTGTCTTGTATATGAGTTTGTAAATTATATTTCAAGAGGAGATAGGTCTGAAATCCTCAAAAGAGGAGGACTCCTTTTTGGGGGGATCAGAGCCAAGAAATTCCTATTCAAGACTCCCAATATTTTGCTTGATCTTTGTGATTCTTGCACAATCTTAAGTAAATATTCTTTGATAAGATCATAAAAAAACTAGAAAAAACTCAACAGAAAGGACATTTAGTCTTGGGCTCTTTCTTTTCTAGAAAGATTCCAGCATTGCCAACACTTCCCCCTCGAAAAAAAATTCTTGAAGGGACTCGTTCATCTCATAAGTGATAGATATTTGGAATAAATATATAACATCTAAGATTTATTTTATAGGACACCCAGCAAGGGATTTGAAAAGACCAGAAAAATATCTTACTCCATCTTTGGTGATATCAGAAGAAAAAGAGGAGACCTCTCCCCCTTGGGATTATTGATTTTTTCTATAGAATTGAGTTTTCTCCTATGGTTTGCATAATCGTGGAAGAAATTGGAGTTGTTGTCTTTTTCCTAGAGCCATATCAAAATGCTCTTTAGTATTTACTTTGATTCCTCAAGATACAGAAGATCAACCTTTTTGTTTAGTAAAGAACCTGACTCAGATTCTTCCTCTTTCATCAGGGAATCCAAAGGCTTAGAGATTAGTAAATCAACAATCTTATCTTTGACCTCTCTTAAGTGAGCTTTGTTTTTAAGGTTGAGATTGTGTGACCAAGTTATGGATAAATGATTTACTTTTTACAAATTAGAAGTCATTTGATGCATATAACATATTCCAAGAATAACTTTGAGATGGGTCTAGGCGTTTGAAATATGATTTCTGTAATATGATTCTTTCAACTAGTCATGATTAAATTTTAAGGGAGTTGAAGGTTTTGAGACTCCTTTTGATATGTTCAATAGCATTGGCATGTGATTTTAATTACCCCCAATCGTCACTAACAATTTGATGATCCACGGGTTGGCCAACATGTTTTCCTCCACCAAGAACCTATCCAATCTTTTTGCAACTAGATATCCTCCCTTTCTACCATTCCTCCATGTCTAGGATATTTTTGGGGGCTCCGGGTCCACTAGGTTATGAGCAGAAATCCAGTGGGAAAAAAATCCCTCCAAAGGGTCCCTTTTGGGATGTTTCCCCCATAGTTCTTCTAGGGACAAGGTGAAATTTAAATCTCCCCCTAACACTACATTGGGAGCTTGTAGGATATTGGATTTTCTTAATCCTTCCCAAAAAGGCCTTTTATTGGTGTACAGTTCATAGATATTGATTATTCTAAAAGAGGAAAAAAGAGAGAAATCCTACACATCTAGAATGATTTCAGAAACAGAGACTTTCTCCAACGCTTTCTTAAAATTAGGACCCTGTGTAGATAAAATACCCCCTTAGAATCATATTGCATAATTTGCATAGAAGGGTCATTTCTTAAGCCATGGACTAAAAGCTTCAATATCCTTTTCCTCGGTACAAAATATTTCTTGAAATAACAAAATATCAGGCTTGCATTCTACAACCATTATTTTGAGTGCCTATATTTTTGGGGCACCCCTTACCCCTATCGCATTAAGGGACATGATAATCATTTGTAATTGTTGGGTAGTGATTTCCCCACTCCAATGGCCCTCAAAATGGTTGACTATTTTTTGGATTTGATTTCCTTCATATCATGTTGTTGGGATAAAGACAGATGGGATTTTCTACCTACTTGGGGAGTCATACCTTTATCTAAGACTAGATTCATGGGCTTTTGGTCAACATGGCCTTGGAAAAACCCCCTTGGGGAAAACCAGCAAGAGAGATGTATATATATGGATATTTTCAAGCAATAACTACAACAAGGAAATTAACACAAAGGAACATGTAACAATTGCTAGCTCCTATCAAGCTTAGAAAATAAAACCTTGAAATATGTGCCTTTTGAATTGTGTGCCCCTCTTCCCTTGAGTTAGCTTGAAGATGATTTGCGCCCTTGAATAATCCTTGGTTGATTGTTGATCCCTTGCCCAACCTTTTCTCAAAGGTGCGCCCACAACAACCCACAAGCCAATTCCAAGCTACATCGTCTCCAAAGTGTGCCTGCTAGTATGCGCCCCTACTCCAAGGATGTGCCCACCAACTAGCTCACACACAAAGCCTCCATGAAAGTTGCTCCAAACTAGCTTACACCCTACATGAACAAGTGTGCCCTAGTTCTCTCCTTAAAACCATCTCTTCTCACTTCTATTCTCCTCACCCAAGTCTCTCAAGTGATCAAGTGAACAACTAGAGTCTCTCTTTTCCCTATGCACCCCCTTTAGCCTTCCAAGGCCAAACCTAAAATACCAATGGCTAAGATTAACTCTTGCCAAGTCTAATCAAAGGGTGATATCTCATCTCATAAATCTCACTTGGAAACCCACTTTTCTCAAGTTTCCATAGTTTACTTTATGTCTCTTAATTCACCCACATTGTGAATTAATAGTCACTTTATGACTTAAGTGACTAATTCAAAGTGAAATTATATCATAAAGTAAAGGTTCAAGGGTCAAACATTCCCCTCTTGTGTTTAGATACTCGCAAACACAAGGGGACCACTTCTGAAGGTACACAAAACTCAACACTCCCTCTTATCCAAGAAAGTGTTTCTCACCAAGCCCATATTATCTTTGAAATAGACATGCTTTCCCCTTGGCAAGGCCTTGGTGAGAATTATTTCCACCTACTCATCAATAGGAATATAATGAAGTTGAACAGCCCCACGTTGAACCCAGTCTCTAATGAAATGATACTTGATCTCAATGTGCTTCGACCAATCATGAAACATTGGATTCTCATAGAGTTTGATACAACTATGATTATCACGGTGAATGAATGCCGGAGACCACTCCTGACCAAATAAACCAACCAGCAACTTACAAATCCAAATGGCCTCGCAACTGACCTGACTAGATGCCATGTACTCTACCTTGGCCAAACTCAAAGCTAATGACTTTTGTTTCTCATTGAACTAGGAAACAACTCCTAACCCCAACCCAAAACAACACCTTGAGGTGCTCTTCCTGTCAGTGGCACATCCTTCCCATTATGAGTTTGTGTATCCAACCAAACTTGCCCTATCTCCTCTAACATAGTCCAACCCAAAATCCATTAATCCTAAAATATACCTCAGAACATGATTTGCCCCAATCCAGTGAGCAATACTATGCTCCACCATGTATTGGTTGAGAGTGTTCACGAAAAAACAAATATCTAGTCTAGTGTTGACTAGATACATCAAGGACCTGATCAATTGCTTGTATCTTGTAGCATCCACAAACCTTAAATATGAAGCACTAAGCTTATTTCAATTGGTAACCATAGGTGTAGACATGGGCTTGCATGCCTCCACATAAAATCTTCCCAAGATGTTTGTTGCATAATTCCCCTACCCCAAAAAGATATGACCCTCCTCCTGCTAAACCTCCATTCTCAAGAAATAGTGCATCAACCCAATGTTCATCATCTCAAACTTTGATGCAAGACATCTTGCACTTAGCTATGAGATGCTCCACCTTCATGATGAATAAATAATCCACATATAGTATGAGTGAGTGTATCCTCACCTCGAATGATATAGTAGAGGTTAGGCTCTGCCTCGTTCTTCTCAAACCCCATTTGAAGAAAATATGTACCTATCTGTGAATACCAAGCTCTTGGATCTTGCTTCAGACCATAAAGTGTCTTTCTCAAAAGGCACACACGAGAATCTCTCTCTAACACCTCAAACCCATGTGGTTGCTCTATATACACCTCCTCCTCAATAAATCCATTTAGAAAAGTGGTCTTTACATCCATCTGTTTTATCCTCTAACCCATCTTTGTTGCTATGTAAATAATGCTCTGGATAGAAGTGTATCTTTCAACTAGTGTGAACTTCTCATCATATGTGTCTCCCTCTATCTGAGAGAATCCTCTCGCCACAAACTGAGACTTGTGTTTCTCTATGTTTCCATCTGCATCATACTTGGTTTTGTACAACCATATCGAAGTCACGACTGACTTCCCCTTAGGCCTCGGCACCACCTCCCATACATCATTCCACATTATGGACTCATACTCCTTCAGCATGGACTCTCACCAAACCTGTTGGACAAATTCCTACACAAAAGTTGTGAGCTATGCATCTTTGATGCTCATTACCATAGCCAAGTAGGACCCAAGCCTCTCTAGAGCTCTATTCTCTCTGAACAACCTCTTGGGATCTCCAACATTCTCCTTGGATTCCTTCAGGGTCTCTTGAAACCATCTTGGTTTCCTCTTCCCTGAAGTAACCAAAGGAGAAGTGATATATGCACACCCAAGAGTCTCATACTCATATCTCATAACAACACTCTAAGATCCTAAAGCCTTTTCACCCTCTACTTGAATACTCTGAAATTGTGACCCTGAAGTCGTACAAGGTGACCCAGTCACCCCTGAAACTGGATTACTCGACACCTGAGGTTGTCCCCTCTAATGCATCAATTTGAATCTGCGGGACCTCCTCAACACTATCTCTCAAATCAAGAGGCCTCCTAAAATCTCTACCCTCATAAAATCTGACATCTCTACTCACCACCACTTTCTGTTGTGATGGAATGTAGATCTGGTAGGCCTTTTAGACATCTGAGTATCCAACTAAGATCCCCTTCTATGTTGTGGGATCTAGATTTGTCCTCTTCTCATAAGGGACATGAGATTATGTCAAGCATCCAAAAATGTGAATATGCTCAACATCGGGCCTGCTCCCAGTGAAGGCCTCCTCAGGAGTCTTCCTCCCCAAAACTATATGGGGATTCCTAGTTTGAAGATATACTATAGAAACACTATCCCCAACCCATAAGTATAAAGGTAGTTCCTGATCATGCAGCATCGATATCGTTGCACCTGTAACGGCCTCGTTCTTCCTCTCTACAACCTTGTTCTGTTCAGGGTGTTAAGGAATGATAAACTACCTTTTGGTCCCTTCCTAAGTACAGAATTCTACAAACTCCATGGAGGTATACTTTCCTCCATTGTCTAACCATAATACCTTGATCTTATTTCCTATCTGGTTCTCCACAAGAGCTTTGAACACTTGGAACCTCTTGAAGACCTCACTCTTGGCCTTCGGGAAATAGATCTAGGTCTTCTTGGAATGGTCATCTATGAAAGTGAGATAATACTCACAACCACTCAAGGACACTTGTGACATAGGCCCACACACATCTGTGTGTATCAAATCTAGTATCCCAGTTGATCTGCTATCACTACTGGAAAAAATAGTCTTGGTAAACTTACCAAGTGCACACCCTCTACACACATCTTGATGCTCTATGTTGAATTTTGGCACTCCTGTCTCAATATCTCTTAGTGTTACAAGATCTCCATGTTGTAGATGAGTTATCCTCTGATGCCATATCTCACACAACTGACTAATGTTGTTTCTACTCGTTGTTAAGTCATGCAGTGGTTGAAAAATCAATCTATATTGTTTATAATCCCTCACTCCAATCACCTTCCCACATGTGATATTGGACCTCTTAGGGTGTATGAGGATCTCTATCCCTCTGAAGGACACCTAAATACCCTTATCATGTAGATTCGAAACTGATATAAGATTCTTCTTCAGCCCAAGGACAAACAACACATCCCTGAACGATATGGGTGGCATGGTATCCCTCTGAAATGTCATTGTGTCATGCCCATCATCCCTAACAATGGTGTCATATCCAAGTGCAATATCCATCTTGATATAAGGATCTCTGAGATCGTTGAATTTATCTCTCACACCCTTCATATTTCTTGAAGCTCCATTGTCTATATAACATATGTTGGATGGTGTCTCAATTGATGCACAACAAATAATGAAGGCACACTCTCTCTCTCAAACTGAACAGTGAAATCCTCCTCATATTTTGTATCTATTGTACCACTCGGCCTCTTCTTCTTCCCGTTGGGACACTTTCCAGCATATTATCCCATCCTCTTACAAGAAAATAATTTCACTTTTCTCATATCTCTCTTCTTCCCACTACCACTCTGATGTGGCTTAGCCCCTCTCTTAGGACCATGTCTAGCACCCTGACCCGTCTTCTTCTTTCCCTTTGTATAAAGAGAAATATCCTCCTCACCCTCTGCAACATGTTTTTGGAATGTATATCTATATCTAATCTTAGCTCCTCTTGCACGAAGTCATCCCATAGTCTCTCCCAATAGGCATAGCCTCCCTGGCCATAATTCCTCACACAAAAGTCTCCCAAGGTTTGGAGAAGCCATTTAAGGTTGTCCTCACAAAAACCATGGGTTCCATTATCTCACCAATTGTCGCCAACTCATCACAATTGTGAGTAAATATCCCGAGGTATGAGGTAATCGACTATGAATTAAGCATCTTAATGCTCCTAAGTTTCTCCTGAAGAACCATCTTCTGGTTCTAATTAGGACTCTGGTAGAGTTTGCATAATGAGTCCCACATATTAAAAGCAAACTCCCTACCAATAAAATGAGGTATGACATTGTCTCTCACCACATCACATATAATCCTCTTTACCTTGTTGTTGTTCTTCATAAAATATGATACCAACAAGGGAGAAGTAACAGGAGGAAGAACCACTAGAGCCTGAACTATATCCCACAATTCAAGATCCTCCAAGACAAACACAATTTTGATCTTCCAAGGGGACTAGTTGCTAACACATGCTATCCTATTGTTCACCCTCATCTGTGTCACCAACATGACTTCCCACTGAATCCCAAACTAATGATAAACTCTACAAAAGAAAACAGCCTCAACACTCAACACACAAGTGTGAAAAGAGGTTGTCCAAAACTGTCCAAAAATTATGCCCAATGTATGCTCCAAGAAATCAGCCAACACTTATCCCTTTGGATTTGATACCATCAAAATTTATGAGGTACTAAAGAGTGCTCAACAGATATTCCATATGATCTCTTGTTGAGCTCTAAGTTCAATTTCTTCAAACTATTTCACTGTTGTTTTATGACAGCCACTCAATCTAATTTTCTTCCCTTGAAAATATGCCTTTAACTTTGCGATTGCATGATCTTTTAAGGGTGATCTTGCAAGTGTTTTGGTGACCAAAGTTAGCACATGCATAAACCTTAAGACAAACAACACCCTCTTAGATATTTAACTACTTTATAGATGATAATAACTAAGCACACATGACAAATGAATTCATGGATTTTTGGTCAATGTGACCCTAGAAAAACCCCCTTGGGGAAAACCAGTAAGAGAGATGTATATATATGGAGATATTCAAGCAATAACTACAACAAGGAAATCACTACAAAGGAACCTGTAACATTTTTTATCCACTCTCGAGATTATCAAATAGCTCCTTGAAATATGTGTCCCTTGAAGAGTGTGCCCCTCTTTCCTTGAGTTAGATTGAAGATGATTTGTGCCCTTAAATAATCCTTGGTTGATTTTTTATCTCTTGCACACCCTTTTCTCTCAAGGTGCACCCATAATAACCCACAAGCCAGTTCCAAGTTTCTCCCTCTCCAAAGTGTGCTTGCTAGTATGCGCCCCTACTCCAAGGATGTGCCCACCAACTATCTCACACACAAAGCCTCCATGAAAGATGATCCAAACTAGCTTGCGTCCTCCATGAACAAGTGAACCCTAGTTCTCTCCTTCAAACCCTCTCTTCTCACTTATCTTCTCCTCACCCAACTCTCTCAAGTGATCAAGTGAACAACTAGAGTCTCTCTTTTCCCTATGCACCCCCTTTAGCCTTCCAAGGCCAAACCTAAAATACCAATGGATAATATTAACTCTTGCCAAGTCTAATCAAAGGGTAAGATCTCATCTCATAAGTCTCACTTGGAAACCCACTTTGCTCAAGTTTCCATAGTTTTCTTTATATCTCTTAATTCACCCACATTGTGAATTAATAGTCACGTTATGACTCAAGTGACAAATTTCACTTTATGACTTAAGTGACTAAGTCAAAGTGAAATTATATCATAAAGTAAAGGTACAAGGGTCAAACATTTCCCTGTACACAAAACTCAACAAAATGGTTGATTATTTTCTCGATTTGATTTCCTTGATAGCATGTTGTTGGGATAAACATGGATGGGATTTTCTACTTACTTTGGGAGTCATAACTTTATCCAACACTAGACCACCAGAACAAGTGGGATCCTTAGATTTTCTTACTCGAGATCTTAATAAATAATCATATTTCATGATAGAATTAGAGGACCAGGAGCTGGAGTGTGAGATCGAGGGATTAACCTCCCTATCCTATGAAGTAACTAGGGGACTCAGGGAAGACACTGCATCAGAGGAAAGGGGAGGTTGAGCAACCTATTTCTCCAAAACTCGAGGGATTAGAGGGATCTGAGAAATTTTTTGGGAGCATGGGGAAGAATATGACAAACCAACATCCTTGGCAGAGCCCACGGGGTTGACATTTTCTTTTGACATCAACAACTTTTTAGAATTTAAAAATGATGATTTTTTCTCCAAAGGAACGGGTGACTTACCAAGTTTCGAAGCTTCAAGAATCCCCCCATCATGACCACCTTGCATGTTTCCTGATTGGGACCGAGAGCTATTTCACGATGATGGAAAAAAAATTGTCACATTTTTTGGTCCCTCTAAGATTGAAACTACTTTTCTCTTCCATGATTTCATAAAAGGAGGGAAATGTGAAGGGGATCTTTGGGATTATGCCATCAAATGTCCCACTTCGTGGCAACCAAAACATTGAAAAGGAACCTTCCAGTATTTGATGTGTTGAACCCATGAAAAAAACTCCAAAAACTACCTTGATTTCTTCCAATACACCTGCTCGAAGCTCCACTTCAATCTATATCCATTCCCAATGTCTTTTTGGCTAGGTTTCCCATTCTGGCTTGCACCCCACGAACCTACCTATCTAGTTTCCTATGGATTCTATAACTGGATCGCTCTAGAAAACCATTTGTAAGTTTGGCAGAATAACACAAACCTTAGTGGGAAAAAGAGAGTCCCTTGTTGGGTCAAATCTTACTACCCATTCCTTCATAATGAGGCCTAATGGTCCCCAATTCCACACCCGACTGAAAATTTTCTCTAATTCCTCCTTGGAATTGAAATTAAAGACAATCCATTCTCTTGACAGGGTATGGAAAATAGGATGATAGCCTAAAAACACAACTCAATTCATGTCCAACCAACCTGCCAGCATTGAGGCCTGCACCACCTTACCAAAAAACCTCCCCATTTCCATGCGACCCAACATAGTTGAGATTTCACTAATAACTACGTCCTCCCCACTACCATGCATCACTTCTCCTTCCTATCCCTCCAGCACCTATCATTTCACTTAGACACACAAGAATGGTCCCCATTATGCACCGATAAATGTTCTGAGTTCAAAACCAAGGGGTTCACTTCCTTCCTTACAAAAGGAATGGTTGCATGCGAAGAGAAACCACTCGAAATGGGGTGTTCATGATCCTTCTTTGGGATTGAACGCCTTCCCATGCAAGAGTCCTCGATTGGGGGTATCTAATGACTGCTGCCTTCATGGAGGATTTTGAAAAATGGGATATGAAACCCCTACCCACCTGCCTAATTGTTAGATGGAGTCGAAGCCAAACTGCATTCATTGTGCTTGAGTTGTTGCATACTAATAAACTCCTCATCATTTAAAAACACATATGTTGTTCCAATCTGATCCTCCTCGTAATCAATGCATTCTTGATCCATCCAAATAATTACGACTTACATCAAACAATTCATTACAAATCTGACAAGACATAAACCACTAACATGGTTCGTTGGATAACTCTAGCATATGGTTAGGGGCTAGGAAAAAACACTTTAATAATAATAAATAATAATAATATGGTTAGGGGCTAGGGTAAAGAGAAATATCCTCCTCTTATTTCCCTTTGTATAAAGAGAAATATCCTCCTCTTATTTCCCTTTGTATAAAGAGAAATATCCTCCTCACCCTCTGCAACATGTTTTTGGCATGTATATCTATAGCTAATCTTATCTCCTCTTGCACAAAGTCATCCCAGAGTCTCTCCCAATAGGCATAGCCTCCCTGGCCATAATTCCTCACACAAAAGTCTCCCAAGGTTTGGAGAAGCCATTTAAGGTTGTCCTCACAAAAACCATGGGTTCCATTATCTCACCAATTGCCGCCAACTCATCACAATTGTGAGTAAATCTCCCGAGGTATGAGGTAAACGACTCTAACTTAAGCATCTTAATGCTCCTAAGCTTCTCCCGAAGAACCATCTTATGGTTCTAATTAGGACTCTGGTAGAGTTTGCATAATGAGTCCCACATACCAAAAGAAAACTCCTTACCAATCAAATGAGGTATGACATTGTCTCTCACCACATCACATATAATCCCCTTTGCCTTGGTGTTCTTCTTCATGAAATATGATACAAACAAGGGAGAAGTAACAAGAGGAAGAACCACTGGAGCTTGAACTATATCCCACAGTTCAAGATCCTCCAAGACAAACACAATTTTGGTCTTCCAAGGGGACTAGTTGCTAACACCTGTTATCCTATTGTTCACCCTCATTTGTGTCACCAACATGACTTCCCATTGAATCCCAAACTAATGATAAACTCTACAAAAGAAAACATCCTCAACACTCAACACACAAGTGTGAAAAGAGGTTGTCCAAAACTATCCAAAAATTATGCCCAGTGTATGCTCCAAGAAATCAGCCAACACTTATCCCTTTGGATTTGATACCATGAAAATTTATGAGGTACTAAAGAGTGCTCAACAGATATGCCATATGATCTCTTGTTGAGCTCTAAGTTCAAGTTCTTCAAACTATTTCACTGTTGTTTTATGACAGCCACTCAATCTGATTTTCTTCCTTTGAAAATATGCCTTTAACTTTGCAATTGCATGCTCTTTTAAGGGTGATCTTGCAAGTGTTTTGGTGACCAAAGTTAGCACATGCATAAACCTTAAGACAAAAAACACCCTCTTAGATATTTAACTACTTTATAGATGATAATAACTAAGCACACATGACAAATGAACTTATGGGTTTTTGGTCAATGTGACCCTAGAAAAACCCCCTTGGGGAAAACCAGTAAGAGAGATGTATATATATGGAGATATTCAAGCAATAACTACAACAAGGAAATCACTACAAAGGAACCTGTAACAATTTTTATCCCCTCTCGAGATTAGCAAATAGCTCCTTGAAATATGTGCCCCTTGAAGAGTGTGCCCCTCTTTCCTTGAGTTAGATTGAAGATGATTTGTGCCCTTAAATAATCCTTGGTTGATTTTTTATCCCTTGCACACCCTTTTCTCTCAAGGTGCACCCACAATAACCCACAAGCCAGTTCCAAGCTGCTCCCTCTCCAAAGTGTGCTTCCTAGTATGCGCCCCTACTCTAAGGATGTGCCCACCAACTATCTCACACACAAAGCCTCCATGAAAGATGCTCCAAACTAGCTTGCGTCCTCCATGAACAAGTGAACCCTAGTTCTCTCCTTCAAACCCTCGCTTCTCACTTATCTTCTCCTCACCCAACTCTCTCAAGTGATCAAGTGAACAACTAGAGTCTCTCTTTTCCCTATGCGCCCCCTTTAGCCTTCCAAGGCCAAACCTAAAATACCAATGGCTAATATTAACTCTTTCCAAGTCTAATCAAAGGGTGAGATCTCATCTCATAAGTCTCACTTGGAAACCCACTTTGCTCAAGTTTCCATAGTTTTCTTTATATCTCTTAATTCACCCACATTGTGAATTAATAGTCACTTTTTGACTCAAGTGACAAATTTCACTTTATGACTTAAGTGACTAAGTCAAAGTGAAATTATATCATAAAGTAAAGGTACAAGGGTCAAACATTTCCCTGTACACAAAACTCAACAAAATGGTTGATTATTTTCTCGATTTGATTTCCTTGATAGCATGTTGTTGGGATAAACAAGGATGGGATTTTCTACTTACGTTGGGACTCATACCTTTATCCAACACTAGACCGCCGGAACAAGTGGGATCCTTAGATTTTCTTACTCGATATATTAATAAATAATCATATTTCATGATAGAATTAGAGGACCAGGAGCTGGAGTGTGAGATCGAGAGCTTAACCTCCCTATCCTATGAAGGAACTATGGGACTCAGGGAAGACACTGCATCAGAGGAAAGGGGAGGTTGAGCAACATATTTCTCCAAAACCCGAGGGATTGGAGGGATCTGAGAAATTTTTTGGGAGCATGGGAAAGAAGATGACAAACCAACATCCTTGGCAGAGCCCACGGGGTTGACATTTTCTTCTGACATCAACAACTTTTTAGAATTTAAAAATGATGATTTTTTCTCCGAAGGAACAGATGACTTACCAAGTTTCGAAGCTTCAAGAATCCCCCCATCATGACCACCTTGCATGTTTCATGAATGGGACCGAGAGCTATTGCACGATGATGAAAAAATATTTGTCACATTTTTCGGTCCCTCTAAAAATGAAACTGCTTTTCTCTTCCATGATTTCATAAAAGGAGAGAAATGTGAAGGGGATCTTTGGGATTATGCCATTAAATGTCCCACTTCATGGCAACCAAAACATTGAAAAGGAACCTTCCAGTATTTGATGTGTTGAACCCACGAAAAAACCTCCAAAAACTACCTTGATTTCATCCAATGGACCTGCTCGAAGCTCCACTTCAATCTATATCCATTCCCATGTCTTTTTGGCTAGGTTTCCCATTTTGGTTTGCACCCCATGAACCTACCTATCTAGTTTCCTATGGATTCTAGAATTGGAGCGCTCTAGAAAACCATTTGTAAGTTTGGCAGAATAGCCCAAACCTTAGTAGGAAAAAGAGAGTCCTATGTTGGGTCAAATCCTATTGCCCATTCCTTCATAATGAGGCCTAATAGTCCCCAATTCCACGCCCGACTGAAAATTTTCTCTAATTCCTCCTTGGAATTGAAATTAAAGACAATCCATTCTCTTGACAGGGTATGGAAAATAGGATGATAGCCTAAAAACACAACTCAATTCATGCCCAGCCAACCTGCCAGCATCGAGGCCTGCACCACCTTACCAAAAAACCTCCCCATTTCCATGCGACCCAACATAGTCGAGATTTCACTAATAACTATGTCCTCCCCACTACCATGCATCACTTCTCCTTCCTATCCCTCCAGCACCTAGAATTTCACTTAGACACACAAGAATGGTCCCCATTATGCACTGATAAATGTTCTGAGTTCGAAACCAAGGGGTTCACTTCCTTCCTTACAAAAGGAATGGTTTCATGAGAAGAGAAGCCACTCGAAATGGGATGTTCATGGCCCTTCTTTGGGATTGAATGCCTTCCCATGCAAGAGCCCTCGATTGGGGGTATCTAATGATTGTTGCCTTCATGGAGGATTTTGAAAAATGGGAGATGAAACCCCTACTCACCTGCCTAACTGTTGGATGGAGTCGAAGCCAAACTACATTCATTGTGCTTAAGTTGTTGCATACTAATGAACTCCTCATCATTTAAAAACACATATGTTGTTCCAATCTGATCCTTCTCATAATCAATTCATTCTCCATCCATCCAAATAATTATGACTTACATCAAACGATTCATTAAAAATCTAACAAGACATAAACCACTAACATGGTTCATTGGATAGCTCTAGCATATGGTTAGGGGCTAGGAAAAAACACTTTGATGGTGCATGAATACTTCCATGAAAACCAAAGGTAGATCCATACCGAGCTACACCAAGAACCTAGGGTGTTTTTCTTCTACATATTTCACATATTTTATAGGAAAAAATATTATTAATATGTTAACTATACAGTTATCAATGTAGTTTATCAGCACATAGAGATATATCAAAAATAGTAATGATATATTTAATATTACAATATTTAAAATTTATGATATTTGTGATGTTAAAATATAACCTAGTGTATTAAATGTTAAAGGGGTCATCATGAATATCGAAGGAACAATCGACACTTCTTTTGCATGGGGTCTTTATATCTCAAGTAATAACCAAGCATAAGCTTATGCTTTATTACAAGGATTGAATATTGGTAATGAAAACCACTCTAACTCTGTAGTGATAACTTGGGAAAAAAAATAAACAATTAAAATCTCATGCCTCAATTTTTACCATGTGTTAAGGGATAATAATTATTTGTTGAAATCCTTACTCCGACACCTAGATATCTTGTTATCTAGTGATTTCCTTACTGCAACTCAGATTATAAGCTCACAAAACAAAAATATATTGTTGGAATATTCAACTCAATTAAAGATAGCGGAAGCAATACTGGAAACCAAATCATGCACACATAAACACCAATATTTGTTGGTAGATACCCCTAGAAAAAAAATTGAGGGAAAACCAGTGTTGAGATGATTTTATTATGATAAAATCAAGGCTCCCATAACAGGGATAATTTCCCCCTTAGAGAAATACTACTACATACAAACATATCAAAGTCAGATCTATTGTACAACCCAGATTTGGAACGCTTTTTGAGGTGTACACACATTTCCTTAAGTAAACTCGTGTATATGCACCTATATCCACTAAAACTTGCATACATGACCTCAAGGAATGCATGGAAAACTCTTTACAACTCAACCCTTTCCTGTGGCTTCACTCTGTTCAAACCCACTTGTGGTTGTCTATGTTCTCTCTTCGATTTGACCTGATCTTTAGATGGAATTCCTTCTCCACCTATCCAATATCTCCTTGAATCAAAGTCCTTCGTGATCCAACCTTATGAGAAAATTTTCTTCTATGCTATGATCAATGTATCAAGTGTCTTATCCTTCACCCTTGACTTTCTTTTATAATATTGAGCTATGACCTGATCCTATTCTCCAAAGTTATTGATGGTTGATATTACATCTCACCTCACTTGAGATCAATGGATAAGATTAAATGCTAATGACTTTGAGAATTTCCTTAAATAAATCAACTAATTAATAAAAGAACTTTAATTTAATGGTTCCTTTAATTAAATTAAAGTCTCAATGTGGAAAAATTTGGAGGATTTCCACACATCTAGTCACTTAGACCTGTGAGGAAATACATGTCTGATGCTACTAGTCCACACAAGACCCTCTGGGGAGAATGTATCATGATGTTTCCTCAAACATCAACACTCTCTCTAGAGTTGGAGGTGAATCCTCCTCTATCTCTGCTCCCTATGACACCAAAGGTAGCTCTTCCTCATTCTCTGGTGGTAACTGAATCTTTTCTCCCTCTGGATGTAGTACAGCCGCCTCTACTTGGATCTGTAACCATATTTGTGCTACAGTCGATCTTGACTGGTTGTATCCATGATCACTAGAACTATCTCTGTTATTTTGCATGGTCTCGTCTTGGGAGGTACATTGATCCTAGAGACTTCATGTCTCTAAGCATCATGTCTGGAAATGTCTCTCCTTGATTATCATGTTGGAAGTTCTTTCCCTCTGTGTCTGCCTCCTACGACCATCATTATGGATCCTTCTCAGAGCTATTACATGTGACCTTCTTGGAACAAGAAACAAGAACAACAAAAAGCATCTCCTAGAGGAGATCAATTTATCTTATGCACAAATATATATAGTAACCCTCCAAATGATACATCTACTACTATGACCAACACACATCCATCATATACTCTATGCCATATGGCTACCAACACACATCCATCATATACTCGATGTCATACAACTAACCATGTTGATTTTCTAGTGTTAAATTAGACAAGCACACTTTTACGCAAGTGGTAATTTCTTCCAATGATATACGATATTACTTTAGTAAACTCTAGAACATCACTAAGTAACTCGAAAATTTTCAACTTCTTAGAAACTTTGGTCTCTTCCTTAGATCACTTCCCACGTGTGAGAGAGAAAAAAATATATGTGTCTATTGCTATGTCTTTCAAGTGTCTTTTTATAGTAATATTAGATTGATCCAAAAAGACACCTCTCTTTGAAAATTAAGTTTTCTTTCTTATAAATTGTTGGATAATACCTCTTGTAACTACCCAAAAATTAATTTGGTTATATAAATCCACATAGTATTTGACTTTGTTAAATTGTTCCTCCATAATTCATGTGATTCTTTGCATAAATATAGGTAGAAGTAAATATGCAGTGCATTCCTCATATTTAGGTAATTAGACATTTTTACTAGAAATTATTGTCCACCATAATTTATGGAATTCTTTCTATAATTTAGGTAGGAGTAAAAATTAAAAATGTTGTACATAGAGATTGTAACAACCCCATAAATTTAACACTCCCAACATTTTACTCTACTCTCATTTTCCTGGGCCCTCCTATGAAGGAGTCAAGCTCAGTCTCACTATGATACCATGTTGTTTTTTTTCATATGAGATATGATAGATATATTATTACAATGATGAGTGTTCCATATATAGAGAACATATGGTGACCATCCATGAAATTATGTGTCCATTAGATAATCAATAACTATTTATTGTTATCATTTACTTATTATATATATTATTTAATAATCAATAATTATATTATTAATTATTAATCTAAGAAAATGTCTTCCCGATGTTGTCCAAACATCAACAGTTGATTGTAGTATTCGATTAGGAAAGTCAGTCGAATAGATAGTTAGAGTCAACCTACCGAACAGTTAAGAAATGTAACCGACTGGTAACTGTACATCACACGTATATGTGCTTATGTAATGGAAATACAGAGACTGTTTTGGATATCTAATAAAATGCATTGATGGTTATCCCACTCTTGTGTATGTCTATTAGTATATCCATGTGTTTCTATATATGATGTTGTAGTGTGTATTGCTATGTGTAAAGATCCACTTGTAACCTTCATGTACTTTCCCTTATATTACAACATATGCCATACCTTTTACATTTGTCAAGGATATTTCTTAAATGATGGACATGGTCTTTCTTACCTCTAGAAAAAATAGTTACATCATCAAGGTATACTACAACACATCTCCCAATTAGACCTTTGAAGGCTATGTCCATGGCTCTCTAGAAATTTTCCTCAGCATTGATCATTCCAAACGACATTCTTCTATATGCATAAGTTCCCCCATTTTGTTCTGAAAATAGTCTTTAACTAATCATCATGGGAAATAAAGACTTGATTATATCCTGAGAAGCCATCTAGGAAGGATAGTATCTCAGATCGAGAGACACATTGTAAAATGTGCTTCATAGGGGGTACAAGATAGTTATCCTTCTATGAGGCCCTGTTTAGGTTTCTAAAGTCCACACATAACCTGATATCTCCATTTTTCTTCCTGATAGGTATTAGATTGGTTATCCACAGAGTATGTCTAACCAGGAAGACAATTTTTCCCAAGAGTTTGTTCAATTCTACTTTTACCAGAGGCTCCAAATTTGGGTGCATCTTCCACAACTTCTATTGAAAAATATTTATTTGAGGTTTCATTGGTACAATATGTTGGATGATTTTGATTTCATATGTCTTGAAGTGATTATATGTCCAAGAAAAAATATCCTTATATTCTTTGAATAGATCGATGAAGGCTCGTTTTTCTGTTGGAGAGCAATTAGTGCCAAGATTAACATTTTGAGGGTGCTTATCAGTTCCAATATTGATCGCCTCATACTACATTGATGAGTTGGTTTCCTTGTAGTTGGTGAATCTTTTGAACTTGTCCTACAATTCATAAAGCTTCTCTAACCTCACCATAGGTTTTGGGATCATATTTGTACGAGCCCTCGGTTTTCAATTAATTGACCTGGAGTAACTTTAGTCTGACAATTCAGATCTTGGTCATGTTTCTCTTCATCAATGGTTGAATATTTAAAAGTACATGTCATATGAAAAAAACTGATGATCTAGTGGTTATTCTCAAAGACCCTCTAATTTGTTATGTTATCAAGTATTAAAGGCTTGTAAATCAATTCCACAAAAAAAGTTTTAGGCATAACACCTTCTAATGGAATTAACCTAAATGCAACATTGGCTAATAAATATGCATCATAACTTAATGAATGAGGAATATGAATGATATTAAAATCATCAAAAATCTTAATTAAATCACATACCTCTTGTTGGTAGTGTTTGAGGTGATTTGAAATGCAATGAATAGTGTTTCGTACTTGTCTGATGACAATTTCATAATCAACAAATACCTTTATCAATTTCACATTCAAATCCATTTCCTTTATCAGTCCTTGGATAAGAGCTTCATATTCAACATTGTTATTAGTACATTTAAACTCTAATCTACATGTTATCAAAAACCTTTTTCCTTTGGGATCCTCGAGAATGCATCCAACACCTGCACCCTCATTGGATTTAGATCAATCAAAGAAAAGCATTCCACATGTCAAGGTGTATCTTATGATCAATTCATAGATTTACGTTAGTGTCAATCTATAAGTTAGTCTTAACATCAAAATTATTCTTTACAATCAAGCCAGTGTGTACATTGGAATTAGTGTATTTCCTATCTACTATGTTACAATCAAGCTCGAAAATATGAGTGCAGTGAAGGATTTCATATTGAGTATGTGTTTCCACGTATGTGTATTGTTCATAAGTGAATTCTACGAATAAATTATCCAAGCTATAATTCCCAAAAATTCAATGATTGAACATTATTGGATCATTGGGATCATTTAGATCAATGAACACATATTTCATGTATCTTTATCTTTCAACCTTTATCTGATTTTTCTTTCCATTATAGGGCAACCATAGGTGAGACCAATCAATAGCAAAGTATCCATGCAACATTGTAGACTAGTCTCTACTTAACAGAAGTCCATATGTTTATGGGATATCTACTACAATGATTTCTATTGTTTGATGCACTTTTATATTGGAAGACAAAATTATCAAGACATTTTTCAATTCACCCATCACCTTAACACTTGACCAGTCTAGATGTATGATCTGAATGGAATATTTTTCAGGTTTAGCATTTAGTTTTTCACATACCTTAAATGGCATGACATTAGATGAAGCTCATGAATCAACCATACAATTATGGAAATTTCTATTAAATATATCAAAGGTAAATAAGAAGGGAGGGGTAGTAGAACTTGAGCTTTTTCCAATCAGAGAAGCATTGACAGTAGATTTCCTTTTCATACTTTTTTCTCCAGCATCTACATCATTGACTGGCTTATATTTTTTCCTAGTATCTCCTATATTAGAAACTTTTATTTTGTTCAGGGATGATCCCTGCAAGGTATTGATAAAATTCTCCAGGATATGGGGTAACTTCATAAGTTCAAACAAAGAGATGTTAGCTTTGGTCCTTTTCAAATATTCCATGAAATCGTACCCCAAATTATTTGAAACAAGTGCTTGTGAGGATTGAATCTCAGTGGAAGTGTACTTTTGCATCGTCGATGTTTTCTTAGAAGCTTAAGAGTTGGAAGTTGTTTCTGATGTGGAAGCCTTAGTTTCACTTCTTGTATTATATGCATTTTGAGACAGATGGATTTCTTCAACATCTGCATCTTCATCCTCAGCATCTATTTTGTAAGATATATCTCAGAATGGATTTACCTCATGCCCTGAGGCTTCTTTAGTATCCTATGACTTATTTTCTTGCTCCATTCCTTCCTTCCCCTCTTCCTCATATTTTCCCTCGGTAGAATTTTCACTAACAGAGGGCCAAGATTTAAACACATTGAGAAAATCCTCCAAATTGATGCCCTCTATAGGTGTGTTGGTTTTAATTTTAGGGGGAATAAGTTTCTTGGGGGGGGAATTTAAAAAAAAATGGTGTTTGAAGTACCTTCGCCAATATTCCTTTTCATGTCAACGATTTCATTTGATAACTTGATGATACTTCTCTATAAGCTTTCCATATCCAAGGAGTCTTGATCATTTTTCTCTTTGGGGATTTTGGTGGAGGAATTTTCTTCTTGGTATTGGATTTATCCTTGTAATTATCTTCCCCGAGATTATTATTTAATCTTAGCATGCCTTTCTCCACTTTTATGGTGTCTTTAAATGTGTCATAAAATTATGCTTTTCATCTCTTTTGACAAACATGGCCATTGAGACCGACAAGGATGAAGTATAAAATTCAATTGATATATCATCAACATATTTAGAGGTTAAAGGAATTTTTTTCAACAATGTTATGAACCTCTTATTAAAATATTTACCTTTTCTTTGGTATCCATTTTAATTTTGGACAACTCTAATACCACCACTATTGGGGACTGAACTTCTCCAAATTTCTCAATGAAAGTAGTTTCAAAAGTGTTATAACTTACAGAAATATTGAGAGGTGGGAGTGAATCAGTATTGTATCTGATTACTCAATTTTCTTTCCTTTTAACAAATTAGATTTATTTATAAGTGCAGTAAGACATGCAGAGAAAAAAACACGACACAAAAAACACATTACACCAGAATTTTTACATGGAAACCAAATGCGGGAAAAAACCACAGAACATCTTTATTTATGTTCTTCTACAAGAACGAACTTACAATTTACAATTATTCAGCTTGACATGCACCCACCTGTTGCAAATGAGGACACAAATCCTCTCAGGCACCAACCTGACGCAAACAATGAGGACACCAATCCTCAGTGAGCTTCAACTCACCCTAGCACCACCCTGCCACCCTGAATTCAGTTTAAAAATTATTCTTACAAAACTAGACCTTCCTCTACAAAAATTATTATGATATGTCTCCAGTTCAGTTTCGTTGAACAGTTACAGGTCCTTTTTCTTATCTTCTCATCTGCACACATACTCGAAAAAAGTGCATTCTTATTTATAATGTTTGTTTACTAAGTTCCCTTTCCTAAAGTGGACACACAACAGTTACATTATGGACATGTTTTGACCAGATCATAGTCATGTTAGTTACACTTCTATCAAAATAAAGTATGTAGACGCACGAAATTACATTGTGGACAAATATTGACCAGATCAAGGTCTAGTAGTTATGTTTCTATCTAAATAAATTATGTGGACGTGTAATGGTTATATTGTGGAAAAATCATGACCAAATCAAGATCTAGTTACAACAAAAAAGGGGTAAAATTTAGCTCATCTAGAGAGAATGAATGGCATAACAACATGCTTCTATGTTCCAATTGCATGGAACAAACCTAAGCTACATGAATGCAAATTGGTACTTGAAAGTGAGGCCCACTCTTAGTAACAGTTCTCTCCATGGGTAGAGGGATGTAAAATGGAGGTCAAATAAAGAAAGAGGTGGACAGGGTGTGTGACACAAGTAGTAAATGCATAAGTGATCATTACGCAACATTAAAAAAATCAAGAACCCCCTCGATATATAGCCAAAACATTGATGAAGAGAGGAGAATGAGTCTCAACTTCAATTCATGGCGAGGATATAGGAGGGTTCCTAGGCCTACAGGAAATCGCAGCATGGAAACTGAATGGAAATACGGGTGCTAACTAGGGCACCCATGGAGGGTAGGAACTACAATACATGTTATGATGTGAAAAAATGGAGTGGGTAAGGCCACAATATGACGGGATCAAACCTAAGGCATGTGTCAAAAAAATGGATGGTAAATAATGCAAATCGTGGATGCTGGGAAAAACATATCCCTATGTGCCAGTTTAAAAACACATACCTTAAGTTCAGTGGGAGTCTCCAACTTTGTGAAAAAGTTCCCGTAATCCTTTCAACACATGTAAACTAGATTATGAGGTCAAAACACATATTGAAATCTCAAAAAAGAAAATATTTTTGTATTTTTTGGATATGATATATGCAAAACAAAAAACACTCATACCACACACCTATGTACAAGGCACTATACATCTTGATGCTTTATGCCAAGTAGATCCCATTGCTAGGTTCAGGCCAAGGATCTTTTTCATAATCGATGAACTCATGAGCCAATTTTTGCATCATATGGTAGCTTTCAAATTCATTAAATGTATATTATCTTCCATTGCCAGTGCAAAGAGAGCCAATATGAGACTGAGCTTCATTTTGAATCCATACATGAAAATTTTTAAAAGTTTCAAAAGCTTGTGATTTATCTTTCATAAAGTACACCTAACACATCCTGGTGTAATCATCAATAAAAGTCGTGATATATATATTTTCATTAGTAGAAGGAATAGGCATAGGGCCACACAATTCATAATGAATCAGTTCAATTTATCTGCATGCTCTGGAAGTAGAATCATGAAATGGTTGTTTGTTTTTTTTCCAAGGATACAAGCACCACATTACTTCAATTTCTTAGGAATAGTAAGCAAACCAAACACACCATTATTTCTCAAAAAATGAAGATTGTCATAATTAATATGGCCAAATTTAGCATTCCATAAAAGACTAGATGACATTATACCTACATCGTGATGAAAGAGGTATGCAGCATTTTGTGTATGTGTTGATGTCACTTTCAACTTCAACAGTGTTCCATCTTCCATTCCGGTCATGACAACTATGTTGTTAGAATCCTTCCTTATTTCAACTTTTCCATTGAACATATGAACAGATTTGTAACACACCTGACCCCCTAGCTGTCACTTAGGCTTGTGGGATGTCAAAATTTCCTTTCTTTAACTTACCTTGTCTCGATAAATACGCCCTATAGTTGGATTTTTCTTGTCGAGAGCTTTCCAACAATTGTAACCTTGCACAAATCTGAGCTCGATATTCAGAGTTATAGCCTCTAGACATTTTCCAACTCCCTTCCATGTGCCATTCACGTGGCTATTTGTCACTAGCATCATTCGATGTGGCACCGACCACCTGGCTCATCGATTCAACTATTTCGATCTCTCAAACACTTCCTCATCATCGTCGAGGTTCTCTCTCTCTCTCTCT
>ML828387.1:54398-78675 GCA_009831015.1 Picea engelmannii
CCAGTCTCCAGATCCGATGACTCTCATACCTTAACACCCAACCGCTCTAATCATGTTGATTTATTCAACTTGCATGGCGGTTAATGCACATCCTTTGAAACTCTTCTAAGGCAACTAGGTGGAACCTACAACAATCTACGGTTGAGATTCTATATCTCCCATTCATCGACCAACTACCCTCATCTAACCTTGTAAATCTCTTCATAATCATTCAAGTGCACTCACTTCAAATTTAAAGTATACTCTTGATCACCTGGTCTCGATGATCACTTCAGCCAGATCTGACGGTGATTACAACACCTCCGTCAACAGTCAGGATTTAACCTCCAGGTTCTATCTAGGTAATATTTAATGTTCTTGGTTCCCCCTCTCTATAGCTAGTTGAATATGATCCAATGGCTATAATATGTGCAGACACCTTCTGACAGATCAAAGGCTCCCAAGGATTTCACCGGCATCATCCCATTTCTCCAGCCTCCTCCTCAAGACTATCGACTATTATTCTCCCAATGAAACTAAGCTCGGCATCAACGAACCATGTTTTTCCTTTTTGGACTCCGTCCAATCAACGGCCCCTACACTCTCAAGCCTTTGTTTTTCAAAATGGATCTCACAGATCTGTAAATGTGTTGAACCTGCACATAATAAATCTAGCTAGAAAATAACACACACATTTGCAGAGAGAAATTGAGAAAGAAGAAGCAAGAGAGAAAAGAATGGAAGAATTCTCATTAACCAAATGAGTAATAGATAATTTACACATGAAATACTTTGTATAACTCAACCAATGTGCACTGGAGGAGAATCCAATGCACCATAGTAGTGGTATAGAGTGATCTGGACACACACCAAAAGTTACAGGAGTAAACTGCCACCTATTCTAGTCTCTCGGGTAGTTGCGGGAGTGAACTGCCACCTAGCTGAGTTAACTAGTCTATTAGTCTTCAGCTAACTAACTGAAACAAAGTGAAGTGAGGAGGAGATCAAGGAATCATGGGTAATGCGCTAGTCTGGTGATGATACCAAGGACAATGCGCATTAGTTGGTGATGATCCCAATGTTTCATGGTGATAATCCTAATGTAGCATCTAGACTCCACTCAACTGATCAAACTGAAGTGAAAACTAAAGAGAATATTCTCCTTACAGGAATATTCCTCCTAAAATATAGGATACTGAATAATGACTAATAAAAAAGGAAAAAACTTAGGAAAAATAAATCCTAGGTGTGTGTGAAGTAACTCCAACACCCCCCTTGAACATCACTATGGTGAAAATAAAGAATGGGTCACGGCAACGAGGCCATGTTAGGTACCCAAATACAAAAGATACATTGAAATAAAGTGAGGAAAGAGGGAAAACCTCATGGGAAAAACCCCCCCTCTAGGTACCATGTATGTAAAAAGAAGAACTGACAGTTGCTAGGAAATTGTGTCCTTCACTCCAAGACGAATGCTTAGAGAATGGAACTTATGATCAGTGAAGGTCTTGGTGAAGATGTATGCAGTCTGTTCTGATGAAGGACATAATTGTAGGTCGATGATCCCCTCGTGTACTAAGTCTCGGATGTAATGCATGTGGATATCGATGTGCTTCATCTACTTCCTCTAAACTGGATCTCTGCATAACTTCAGAGTGCTCTGGTTGTCACACCATATGACGATCAGACGATGAAACTGAATGCCCAACTCAATCAGAAAATGTTGTAGCCACATAGCCTGAATGGTTATGTTAACTACCCCTATGTACTCTGCCTCGATTGAAGATAGAGCAATAGCAGCCTACTTCTTACTCGACCAACAGATAGGCCCGGAACCAAGATTGAGTGAGTAACCATATGTGGACTTGTGATCAGTGTTATCGTCAGACCAGACAGAATCAGTGAACCCGATGAGATTCAATGTAGATTATGTTGCATAATGAATCCCAAAGGTGATCGTGCCTTGTACGTATCGAAGGATACGCTTTATGTCCTTCCAATGTAGCTCATATGACTCTTGCATGAACCTATAAACTATGCCAACTGCATAGGAGAGGTATGGTCTGGAGTGTGTGAGATACAACAAGCTCCCCACTAGCTGTTTGTATAGTGTGTTTTCAACCAATGGAGTGTCCCCTCCATCCTCAAGTTTGACTCCTGATAGGAAAGGAGTCGGAGCAGACTTGCAGTCTGTCATGTTAAATCTCTCAAGGAGATCTCGTGCATACTTGTCCTGAGATAGTTTGATTCCTGATGCATCCTGGTTGATCTCGAGTCCAAGGAAGAAGTGTAGCGGGCCCATGTCCATCATCAAGAACCTTTCATGTAGAATCCTCTTGACTGCATCAGTCGTTGAAGTCGAGCAACCGGTGATCAACAAATCATAAACATATAGAACTAAGAGAAAAAGTGAATCAACCATCATGAGCATGTAAACATTCGGGTCTGATTTACAATGTACAAAGTTTTGTGATAGAAGGTAGGAGTCCATCTTGGCATACCATGCCCTCAGAGCCTGCTTGAGGCCATAAAGATATTTCTTCAGTCGACAGACCAAAGATGAATCCTGCATAAATCCCTGGGGTTGTTCCATATATATCTCCTCGGAGAGATCACCGTGAAGAAATGCATTCTTCACATCCATCTGATGGACTTCCCATCCCTTGGTTGCTGCAATGGAAAGTGCCAAATGTCAGGAATCCATCTTCACTACTGGAGTGAAGGTCTCATCATAGTCAATGTCATGCACCTGTTGAAATCCTTTGGCAACAAGCCTAGCTTTGTATCTACTAATCTATCCATCCGTTGCACTCTTGGTCTTGTAGACCCATCTGCATCTGACAAGTTTCCTTCCAGAAGGAAGGGGAACCAGATCCCAAGTCTGGTTCTCGAGGAGGGAGTTGTACTCCTCCTGCATGGCGGTTTCCCAAAAGGGAATTCCAATAGACTCGCCATAAGACTGTGGATCAAAAGACTGAACCAAGAAAAGATGCTTGAGAGGCAATGGTTTAGTGGCAGTGAGTGCAAGAGAAGGCTCCTTGAAATCAGTCATGTGTAGATAAACTTAGCTAAGCATTGAATCCTAAGCATGATAGGTAAAAAAAAGTTAAAAATGATAGGCATCACAACGATAATGGAGAAAATGGGAATCCAATGAGATAAGTCTCAAATAAGGGTGCACGACAATAGATCTTGTATGTTCATTTTTTGTTTTGTTTTCATCCCAAGGGTTAGGGTTTTCAGGGTGCCTACAAATAAGGGTTTTCCCTGTTTTATAGCTCTATGATATACATGTGGGGTCGAATAGTAGTACTTGTCCCAATATCTTAGGGCACCAACTAAGGAGGCTAGATTGTACCCTTAGTCTTACTACATGATTACCCAGGTACTAGAGAGTATCTTCCAAAGTGTTATTCTCGGTGGCACTATAAAAGTAAGGAGATCGATCGGTTGATTTATGGTTGGTTTTAGGATAACTAGGGGGCTCCCAATATACTATAAGTACTTGGAAGCTCAAGTCTATATACATGTGTTGTCTGATGTGCTACCACTTGAAGGGGTACCAACAGGGGTTACAAGGGTGTCCAATAATGTGAGCTTAAAAACCTCTTGCAATTCCTACGTGTATGCTTCCTAGGCCATGGATGTGTTGAACGACAGAACACTATAATTTACAAATTTCAAGACATGTCTCTACCCTGGAAAAAAAATTAACCCACAATTATTGCCAAGGAAAGTGCTCTAATACCACTTGTTATGCACCCGAGTATGTGATATTAAGCAGAAACGAGAATATAATGGAAATTACCAACAGAACAACACAATATAAGGAATAACACAAAAAAATGGTACCTTTATTGGAATGGGAGCAATGTTCACTTTCCTCTTCGAGGGGGAAACCTCCTGCAAAGTAGTGCTCTATTACAAAGTTTCTCAAGACAGATCTTTCTCATGCCTCCTACTCTTATTTATACTAATTCTATATTCTAAAGAGCATTCTGGAGGAAGATATTCTAGAAGCAGAAGCTTCTATTAGGTCTTCTTGCATTGACTTGTTCATATTTATTAAATAGGCCTTATTAACTAATTTTAGCCTTTATTACATGGAAAATATATTATTCTATCTATGTGATGGGTTAGGGAGGTTAGGTCTCTAACCTTTCTAGAAATATTTTGTTACTGATTTTTCTGCTTATGCATGAAATAGAGAAAATGCAGAAAATACAGAAAAATAAAATACAATTACACCATCCACAAATAACACAAGATATGAGCTGGGAAACCCAATACGGGAGAAAAATCAACTAGAAGGTGAGGTTTCTCTGCTCTCTTTTCTCTGGTATAGAAATGATGCAAGTACAAAGAAAGAGACACTCTATGTGGAGTTTCCTTTGAATTGTGGCATGTATGGATGCTACAGAATATCTCCTCCTTTGTTATGCTCATAGAATACCACTCTCATATGTTATGCTCAGCTATGGAACAAGATACAATTGAAAATAATGGAAACTCTTCTCCTCTTAGTGGTCTGGTAATTAACATAGCCCAATAGCCATCTAGGGGTAAGTTTTTTTACTTCCTCAACCCTCAATTGTGATAGGGTTTTGGACCTTATAGAATCTTATTGAAATTGTGTACGTGGCTAGACCCATATGTGTGAGTAACGGGAGCTAACGTGGCATCCTCTTGTACCATGGTGGTCAACATGGTAGGTCAACTTGAGGGAGGCATAACTTTTGCATACGAGCTCCAATTGACATGATTTTTGCACCGTTGGAAAGGTCTCAATGTGTAGAATAGAATCTTAGGGTGTGGGATAATTTTCATAAATTTGTAACCCCAAAAAATGTCGTTTGATGCCTCAAAATGACCCCAGAAGGTTTTGAACCCCAATTTTCCAAATTGGGACCTGCCACTAAAATGGTCCTACAAGCTTTATTCCTCCAATTTTTCCACTCTGAAAGGATCGATAAAGATGAAAAACAATATAATGATCCAATCCGGATCAAGTAATTACCATGCTGCATCCCATTATCGCTCTAGTCTGGATCTGGGTCCTCTCTGTTTCAAGGTGATCATCATCAAATTGGACTAAGTTTCTTATTTTCTTCAAGGAAATCTCTTCACTTCTTCTTCTCTTCAGCCTGCACCAATGAATATCTCTATTCACACCCTTATCATGGGAGCCTTTCGCTCCAACTCTTCCTCAAAGTATCCTCAACTCAGTGTTGCGTGCTCTCCCCTCTGCTATGTTTGTGTATCTACTTCTTGCTCTCTTCTCCTTTGTTCTTCGACATGTCCCTCCCAATGATGAGTTTTCACCTTTGGTCTCTTCCTCCTCCAATACTTGGGATTTACGTGGCCTCTATCAAACATGACATGTTGTCTGAAGTCCAAATTCTTCTGAAGGGGCAAGTTCATGGTGTCATATATGTCAGGTTGTTCAATCAACTCCTTGCCTTCTTCAAGAGACCAATGATCAGCAATTATTAACTGATACAACATATAATCTGACTTCCATTACTAGTCACATGGCTCCATCCTGATCTGGGAATTGTTGGAATGTGTATGCTCATGTTTATAAGTATATGCAAGCTTCATATTTTCTTCACTTAAATACATTAGCTCCACCTCACCTTTCCACTTCATCAATTCCATGTGTAATATCATGGCTAGTACTCTCAAGGATTTTTCCCTCCTCATTCAGTTGTCTAGTGTTTTCATTAATCAAAACATGATTACAAGCTTCATAATACAATCATATGAAGTCTTAAGCATAATTACAACTATGGGGGTAAACAAAGTGCTACAAGAGTGGCCTTATTGTCGGATGTGCACTAGGGACAACAGGCTCCTTTGCAGCTCTGGAAGATAGAGCACATTATGCAAAAGAAAATTTGGGATTCCAGGCAACTTAAGAATGATGGTTCCCATTCCCGTAGGTTTGATACTTGATTTATCTGCAAACTACACTATGCCATATACATTATCATTGAAGTCTTCAAATAAGTCTCTTCGGAATGTCATGTGGGAAATTGCACCTAGGTCAAGAAGCCATGCATCTCTCCAAGAAGCAAATGAAAGGTTAAATAGATCTTCAGTTACTCCAATATTGCAATGGGAAACAATGTAATGAACAAGTGTTTTACCTTTTGTCATATTAGATGTTTTAACTTTGTCTTCTCTTTTATTTTGTCTCTCTTTGAGCTTCTCCCATGGAACTCTGTAGTCAATTGCTTCATGTGATCCATTTCTTCCAAAACATGTATAATGAATATTGGAATTTTCATGGGGATTATGCCAACCCCCTGCTTCATGTGATCCATTTCTTCCAAAACATGTATAATGAATATTGGAATTTTCATGGGGATTATGCCAACCCCCTACCTCTGAGATTCTTCTTTTTATGTATTCTCTTACTGCCTCCTGCATGTTGTCCATCAAATGAAGTGCTTCCAAAATCCATGTTGCCAAATGGATTAGAGGGGTGTCGAAGGTGTAGAAGGTGCACTAAATTCTCTTCACAACTCCACAATATTGATGGCACATCTGGTGGGACATGAACCCACTTCTCCCAATTAAAATTCAAGCCCAATATATTCCCAAGCCAAAGCTCAATGCAACCAAATTGAAATTTGCATCAATTTCACAAGCATACTAATTGAAATTCGTGGTTGGATCACCAGCATGAGATATTCAGTATGTAATATGGGGGATTGTTGGACATTCAACGAGCAAATTTATGGGTTTGATTTGCAGTAGTTCGATTTCGATAGTTAAATTTGTAGCAAGGAGATAGGGGTTGAACAACTGCACCCCATGGTGAGGTTGGTTCAAAAGTTGTACAGAACCTCCATTTTTCACAATGTGAATTTGATCCTTGAACTCGTTGTGAGAAAAGACAATTTGATTTGATCCCCTTTGGGTCACAAGGGATGACAAGGGCATGAAGAGAATAATGCAGGCATGAACATGGAAGGCGTGCAAACTTTCTAGGATACCATACGTGTGAGGTATAATTGATGGGAAACGAGCATAAAGGAGATTGTGTGGATTCGATGTGTGATTACCAAGTTGGAGTGTCCAAGGAATTAGGGTTTTGGTGGAGTAGACTGTATGTGCACCACAAGAGGTTGAACGACATAAGGAATTATGGACAGACGCTGCAGCAAATAAATGAACAGTGGAAGTCGAGGTCGAGGGGCATGTTTTGTTGAGGGAAAACATTAGACGTGCGACTTGGTTGACAGTGGGTGTGTTTAGGTTGAGGAGCACGAGGGTTTTCGCTTAATATTAGGGTTTTGGATACCAACCAGCAATAAAATTTCAACCAGCGTGAGGAGTGTGAGCATAAACATATGACAGAAGACTTAACATGATTAATTAATGAAATGCAGGCTAGAGAAGGAATCGATTAGAGTGTCAGAGGGCAGAGGAGAAGACAAGAAGGTGTTTTTACACACTGTTGATGTCGAAGAATTGGGGAGTTCCTAACACCAACATTTCAAACCTCTTGGTCATCTAAACCAAGAAGAGGCGAGAATGGTCACCCTATTTTATAGCCTAGACATAAAGGCACATTAGACCCTAACGACATAGAAGTCTAAGAATTTATATATCTTTTATACTTTTTGTAACTATATGAGTTTCATGTTTTTGTTTATGTGCATGAGAAGTAAATTAAACTATGTTTGTTGCAAAATTAATAATGCAATTGTAAAAATTAAATAGTTAAAGAAAAAAGATAAATAAACAAAATTTGTATTTTGAAGATATTTTTTATGTATTTTGAATTTATATCATTTGTATTTTGTTTTGTAAGCTAAATGTAATTTTAACAAAGTTACGGTAAAAACAAAAGTGCAAAACTTGAAAATAAAGTTAAACTAACTAAACCCTAAGTTACAAGAAAACCCTAGAACTTAAAGAATTGAGATCTTTATTGCATGATTTGTTTCATTGTTGAATTTTATATGTTTTATGTCTTTATAATTTTTATATTTTTATTCTTATGAATGAATGAAATGTAGAAATTAAAAATTGAAAGCACTAATGTTAAAGAAAGTAAACTATACGGTTTTTTTTTTTCTGTAAGCTAGTAGTTGTATTACCTTTCGGGATCAAAATTTACATACAATGTTTGAGGAACTGGTGTTGAGGTTTCCATGAAAGGAAACCAACTCCACCACCAGAGATAAAAGTTCCATAAAATTTTGTTATAGCAGTTACTATCTAGCAAATTGTCATGATGAACAGTCAAAATAACAAAGATAATAGATAGCTATGTGGTTTGGTAGGCCAAACAAAGGCTATGAGAAACAAAAAATAACAAGCCATGAAAATTACTTGCTTGTGTAGTTGTAGGGGAATGCACTCTCAGACGAGTCCAACCATTTTGGCTCCATTGTTGCCTGTAGAAGCTCCTTTGTGGTGCGACGTTGAGTTGGGTCTTGTGCTCCTGAATCCAAAATCCAATCCATGCATTTCTCCATCAGCTCCTGGTGGAATTTCATTTCTGCATTGTCCCGACACAGTGCTAGAATGGTTTCCCTCTGAACATCAGTGAAGATAGGGTGAGGCGGAGGCGTGGGGGAAGAAATGGAGGTTGTGTTCGGATTAGGGGGAAGCAGAACTATGGAAGAAGTCATGGGTGAAGCAGAGGATGGATTTCGATTAGTGGCTTTGCCCATAGGAGAAGAGAAACGTTGAGCCATTTTGTTGTGGCAGGGACAGGTGAAACAAGGATGAGAAGTGTAAGGAGTGTGTCCAATCTGAGTTGAGCACGAGCTAGCTCTGAGTGAGTGACCTCGCATTCTAGGCATAAGATGATCGTAGGGTGGAGCGCGCAGAGTGAGATAGGGGGTGCAACAGGTGTTCGAGGTCAAAGGAGGGTGTTTGGAGTGGAAGAGGAGATCGAACCTAGAATGAAGAGGAGGCACATGGAGAAGATCTTGAATGCCTGAAGAAAGAGTGTAATGAGACATCTTCCAAAGGAGAGTGAAGAGGTTAACATGTGGAGTGAACTAAGGAGCCATCGGTGTCACAGGAGCGGTGTACAGGAAGGACATTAGCAAGTGCCCTTGTAGAGGCGATCGCAGGTGAAGTAAATGAGCGTCGTCAAGCCGCCACCCTAGGAGAGAGGAGGTGGTTGACGTGCAAGGTCGCATGGTGTACGTGGCCGCCAGATATCACCCCATATGGGGTAAAGTAAACTATAAGTTAGTTAGTATTTACAAGAACTATTTAAAAATAATAATTATGTACAATGGATTTTATTTTGTTTTTCTTTTTAAATATTGAAATAAATAAAACAAAAGAAACAAAAGTTAATCTAATAGAATGAAATAAAATAAATATTATATACATATAAATATTGTTTTTTTCTTTTTGTATATAACAGTAAAATTAGAAAAGTAATAAAATAATAACATTTGGAAACACTTATTACGAATAGAAGAGAAGGCAAATAATGTGATTCATTGGCATACCTGATATAAGTAGGGAGGTTTGCAAATGAACAAATGAAACTGAGCGGAACCAATAGCGGAGCCAATCTTCAAATCTATCCAGAGACGAATGAAGAAGAATGCAGACAGAGCAAAGGTTTGATAATGTAAATGGAAATTGTCCATTCATTAGGCTTTATATAGAAAAATAGAGAATATCACAGACCGACTTAGTGTTGATCGACTTAACAGCGGTTGTGTAAACTGACTCTTAGCTCCTCCCAGGATGAGATTTGATTTTCATCCTCAATTGGCTCATGTAGTTTTAAATGTGATGAGAGGAGTAGTTTTAAATGTGCTGACAGTTTTAATGTGATGATTAAAATCATGTAGGAAGTAGGAAGTGTCGACAACAAAAGTTGATGGGTTAGTAAATGTTGCACGAAGATCGTGTATCGTGAAGGACTACTTGACTACGTGTAGATTTAGGATCCTTGTCACAACATCATGCACACACATCCCATGCCCATAAAAGAAAAATAATGAGAACATTATGCACATACATCAAATTTAATACAAAAATTTATTCCATTATATTATTATGGAATAATATTATTTTATTACTTTTCTAATTTTACTGTTATATATAAGAAAGACAAAAATCATTTTTATATATATAATTTTTATTTTATTTCATTATATTAATTTAACTTTTGTTTGTTTTGTTTTATTTATTTCAATATTTAAAAAATAATAATCCATTTTACATAATTATTATTTTTAAATAGTTCTCCTAAGTACTAACTAACTTATAGTTTATAGTTTAGTTTCTTTAATATCAGTGCTTTCCATTTTTAATTTCTACATTGCATTCATTTATAAGAATAATAACATTTAGAAATTACATGAGTAATAGAATTTACATGAGTAAACATATAATAAATGGAAAAAATTGGAATATACAATAAGTAAAAATAACATTAGAGAAAAGAGAAAGAAACAACATTAAAATCAAATAAAAGAAAAATGATATAAAGAAAGCATTTTGATTTTTATTTAATTTTTCTTTATCAATACATAAGCTCTCAAAAACATGTTTTTACATAGATAATCAGCGTTTAAAAAACCGCATTAACCATTATGAAACTAACAAAACTTTCAAAAATGTTTTGGACATGAATGTAAACCTCTCAATTAAACCAATTAAAACTAATGGAAAAAACAAAAAAACTTATGCATTAATGACCAAACAATTCTTTATCCTTCACACTAAAAGGAAGATTCCCAACAAATACAACCCACTTATAATGTTTCCTGAAACATTATTTTTTTAAAGTTTTAAATACTTTGAAGTCATATCGAATATATGGCAAAGCGGAGGCCACGGATCTGGAGCTGCAAAATAAAATGGATTCTTCCATATTATCTGCGCTTACTCCATGAGTTGTTAATATGTCTTCTTTTGACGTCCTTTAAGTGGCATTCGTAGAGGCATTCCCTTTTCCAATTTGTGAATAAAAATTGCTCCAGCTATTGCTAATGTGGCATTTATAATGTTTTAGTGCCTTTTCCAAGCCATATGCAATCACATCAAACGTAAACTTTGATGGGGAAGATAAGGATCTATATTTAAAAAAAAAGGAGAATATATATCCTTTTCATTTCCTTCTTAGTCCACGACTTTTGGTTCTTGAACAATTCTTAACCATGGAAGAAACACCCAGTGCATGCATAAAAAGAGTGTATAGCTTCAATAACACTTTTCTTGCTATGAGTTATTCCTCTCTTAAAAACCACAGCTTTCAAAATAATACATTATATGTTATAGTGATGGTTCCAATCCAAGGCATTTGTTAAAACGCTCCACCAAACATGGCTTCTAGTCGAGGTAACAACTTGTAGGACATTATTGAAAGGCCAGCTCAACACCAAAGATGGAATGCAACTTAGAATACTGATCTCTCATCGTGAACATCACATTTGGGTCAATGAAAGAGACTTAAGACTTAATATTAGATATCATGTGGTTAGGTCAATCCAAACAATTTGGATAACAAACTTATCTCGTGGAAGTGATGTAAACATGGTATGATATAGTTTAATACATGAATGATGCCAAAGTCAACCCCAATAGTTATGGAAATAATGACATAATTAGGGAAAGAGAGATATGAGAAATATTTTGTAAAGGAGAGTCATGAGTGTAAATATGACAAAGTTAATAAAATGAGGAATGGGAAAATGGACCATTTTAAGTGATAGATTGAGAACCATGGCAATTATGCCAAGTACCATGTTAATCTTGCCAAAAAATTATATTGGACATGCTTTCCTTCGAATGAAACTGTAACCTGTCCAATAAAATATATTGACTGTGATCATTGTTGTTCATTAGCCAATACATGTCATAACTTCTAGAATACTCTTGAATGGAAAAATACTTGAAGATAGCATTGAATCGTCGAGGGGTCGGCTAGATGGGTGAATTAAAAAAAAAATGTGTAACCACTTAGCAAAAATGTGCAAGCAGTTTGCGCAATCATGTGAATTGAGCGAGAGAAGCTCAGCGACGCTTTGTCGGCTAAGTATTGTTGACCAAAATTGTCATCAACACACACTCGAGGGAAAACACCTAGAGAAATAATGGAGTTAGCCTAAGCTATGATACCACTATAAGGCCAGGTATGGCAGGAAACATAACTCCATTGTTGTGTTTTGCATTAACATGAGAGGTGCATAAATACAATCAAAATGAATGTTGATCTTCCCTAACGGATGACTCTTCCTATCACCTATGACTCTTCATATTTACATTGATATTACAATAACGCAATCCTAAGGATTACATGTCCAATATTGCATACAAAGATACTCATCATGAGTAGTCTCATGAGCTATCATAGCTCCTTGATGATGCCCATCAAGACGTAAAGGGGTATCAAACATAATTCTTTAGTGTAATGGGAAGAAAAGCATTCAGTGGAAAGTTTTCAAAAAGATAACCAAGGCATAAAAGGGCCAAGACTAGGAGGTCTATCGGATGCCACCACAAATTCCCTTAGTCTTGGATCAAAACTCATCATGCTAACTCTCATCGGTTATGAGTCAAGGGAAGATGATCGATGTGTCATCTCATCGTTGGGTTTATCTATGGAAGCCATGAAATCTAGGATCGCCTTATCTAAAGGCAACTCAAAATCTAGGATGTCATATGAACTTAGAGAGTCAACAACCCGTGCGGGCGGAGTAGGTTGATAACACTCCATATGAGGATGGGGGTGTTGACCATTATCATCTAATGCTGATGAATTGTTGGATTGACAATATCGAATGCAGTGGGCGGTGAAGAGGCTCCATAAGACTCGATGTCCTTAGAACAAGGAACTACAGAAGGAATTGTTTGATCAAATTTTCACCCCGGACATCGAATAATTGACTGAGATCATAGTTCAACTAAATTCTATATTTATTGCGAAGAATTGACGAGGAAAGAACTAACTCAGGCTGGAACCGACTAAGATTCTCAAATAAGAAAAATAAACTAGAAGAGAACATAGATGGATTATGTTTACAAAAGACCTTACAGGTTATAGTAATGTTTTTTAATCAATTGTTGATGAAGTATGGGTGACACGGGGCCAAGTCGACTAGGATTTTTAATCGACTAACACACAAATGACATTTTTCATGGGATTGATTGAGCTAGATGGTGTCTCGGAGAACACATATTTGAACATGTATGTAGTGACCAAGCGGATGAGTGATGAATAGATCTAACGAAGAATGTCATATAAATTCATTGTCATTAGACATTTGGAAGAAAATGTCTTGAAGAAGGTGAATCGATCGATTAACTGACGGGAAGAGAAGATGAATAGTTAAAATTGACTCTTGGAGAAGGATTATAAAAGGTGGACTAATAGATATTGAGGATTGGTAGAGGTCAGCAAAGGAAATAATGTTGTTTAAGCATTGCACAGTTGGAAAAATTTAACAGACTTTGGTAGAAGACGAAAGTCAAGAATAATTTGTAAGCTAGACCAATAATATTTTGGTAAGCCTCTAGAATTTGTAAAGGACCCAACATAAAAAAACATAATCCATGGTTGGAGATTGAATTATAAGAATGTAGAAATTGATTGAAGGATCATGAATGATTGAGAGATTTATTATGGAGAAGAAGAACCTTGTATAAAGGGAACCTTCAATTGAGAAGCTATAACTACTAGACATTGTGAGCATTGCTCTATGAGCCAAAAGTTGTGGCGATCAGGAAATATTCTTGAATGAAAACCCATTTAGAGTCTAGCAAATCTATAGAATATTAGAAGTGTAATGTATCTATATATGCAACCCTATGTGATCCAAATTGGATCATTATATTATTTGTCATCTATATCGATGCTTTCAGAGTGGAAAAAATTGGAGGAATCAGCTTGTAAGGTCATTTTAGTGGTAAGTCCTAGTTTGGAAAATTGGGGTTTGGAACCTTTCGGAGCCATTTTGAGGCATTAAACGGCATTTTTTGGGGTTCTGGTTTCCAGAAATTGCACCCACGGTAAAAAAAATTCTTGTACAAAAGGACTTCGGGGAGAAAAGGTCCAACTGGATGACAGCCTTGCAGGAGTATGATTTAGAAAATAGGCCTGTGAAAATTGAAAAAGGACAAGGGATGTGCAAACTCGCTACTAATTTAGAAGGAGTTGTCAATAGTGAGGAGGAGCTATACGAAGAAGGGACTATGGTTGAAGAACAAATATGTTATGTCCATGTTACCTCAGACTCCTAGCACTATGAAATGAAATATTATCTAATGCATGGGCATGCTCCTCACTATCTAGAACCAAGAAAATGGAAGGCCCTTGCAGCGGGTCGAAGAAATTATTTTTAGAAGAAACCATGATGATATACTACTTTTGTGCCTAGAAAAGGCAGATGCAGACAAAGTCCTATAAAATTTGCATGATGGTCCTAGTGGAGGACATTTCAGAGGAGACGTAACTGCACCCAAAAAGTTATTATTCGCCTACCATGTTCAAGGACGCACATGCCTATGCTATAAAATGTGAGATATGTCAAAAGTCAACTAGAAGAGAAAGGAGGCCAACATTTCCATTGCAACTTGTCACCATGGATTACCCATTTCAACAATTGGGTCTACATGTAATAGGAGAAATCAACCCCAACTCTTCCCAGCTACAAAAATACATCTTGACAGCTATTGATTATTTCACTCATTGGACAAAAGCTATCCTACTCAAGGTGGTACATGAGAATCAGGTGATATCTTTCCTAAACTCTCACATAGTAACTCGGTTTGGTGTTCCTCAATCTTTAGTTTTTGACAATGAAAAATGTGTTTCTTCATTGAAATTAACTGAATATGCATTGGAAAATAGTATCAAAATGAAGTATGCAGTGAAATTGTATCCCCGTGATAATGGTCTAGCAAAGTCCATGAAAAAAAAACTGATTAGAATTTAAAAAAGATTGTTACTGATCACCAAAGAAATTGGCATCTAGCTTTACCTAATGCCCTCTAGGTTGACAGGATAACACCAAAATTCTCATTGGGTAATTCTCCCTTTTTCCTGGTATATGGTCAAGAAGCTATCCTTCCTACTCACATGTTCTCGCCCTCCCTGCAATTGTCCCAATCCATCCATGATGAAAATTGTTTGATTATGCAACATCGAAGAGAAAAGACAAGAAGCTAAAAAAAAGCTAGCTCATCACCAAGAATTAGTAAAGTGTTGGTTAGATAAGAACTATGTCAATGTCAAAGAATTCTAGGTGGGATACCTAGTCCTAAGATGGATAAGGCCAATGAAGCTAAAGGGAAACATTCTAAGTTTCAACCATTATGGATTGGTCCATATCTGATTCATGAATTAATTGGCCCGTGAACCTTTAAATTGAAAACTTTGGAGGGGGAGATCCATGAACTCCCTGTCAATGGCCAAGCCCTCAAAAAATACTTCTCCTAATCACTCAGGGTGATGTAGACCTATACATAGTAGGAATTATTTTGATTGTGTGTTTTGAATTATATGTTATTTGTATTATGTACAGTCCCATTTTCAATTTTTTTACCCTTTTTGAATATTTTTTTACCCATCCACGTGCCTAATCTTCTTTTCAGACTCTGATCCCAAAGTACATGTTGTAAGTGGCACAGTATTGATGATAAGGAATGAGGAATTCACCCTTTTCAAGCTTGTTCTCATTCAAAATTTCAACTAGAAAATACAGTGTATATAACTCAAGGTAGAAGGCGACACCAGAGTCAAGCAGTGAGAATTGGGAGAACAAATCTTGCAAATCTTGTCAGAATTCTTAGGTCAAGCCTTGGATGAGAAAATCACAAAGTCAGTTGCCAATCGCATTCCTCTCCTGATCATGGGGTTACTCTCATAAAATGTTTAAGTGCTTACACAAATGCAGGGTATGAATATGCAGGTACCTTCTAGGTATTATCGGTGAGCCCTGCCCACTTAACATTAAAATTATAACCCAACCACATCTTCAAGAAAGGACCCAACAGGATCATAGGCTCTGACAGGGACAACATATCAAATCAACTCTCATACCACCCCACTTCCTTAACACCCCAACTTGCGATTGCAAATCTTTATATCTAAATCTAAAGGGTGATATCAATGAAAAATTTAAAAGGAAGTAGAAAGCACTATAAAATTGTGTGGGAAGTATAAGTAAAACCATCGGGGCTATAGATGATTCTTGGCAATGGGGCTATACTTATATGGTACCAAGGAAACTTTGTTGGGGCTATGGATGCTCGTTGGTAGCGAAGCAATGCTGGGAAAAGAGAGACGAGGAACAAACTTATCCCAATGTCAAATCATTGAAAATTTGTGTATGGTTTCATGATCTGTCGACAATTGAGTGTGACTGAACTAAATAAATTTACCTCATATTCCCGCTCATGGATAATGCTTGTAAAGGGATCTAAAATTTCTTACCATCTGTACTTATCTTTCATAAACAAACTCATTGATGTGGAACCCGTGATATAGGTGTAAGATCATGGTTATGCAGGAATATTATCGTCAGATTGAGAAATGGCCTCTGAATTTGTAAAGGAATAGAGATAACTAGTTCTTCCCAGTGAATCGTCAATTGTTGTACCCACAACAATTTTTGTTTAATTTTTCTACCTTAGGAAAATTAAATGGGACCCCCCTTATTAAATTTCTACCTAACCTAATACTTAAGGCACTTTGTCTTCTAAGGTTTGGCTATCATGAGTAGTGGAGGTTTTTCCTGGCTTTGTTATGGGTCATTGATCTTTTCTAGTGTTCCCTCAACCATCATGTCTAATGTTTCGAAGGGACTTAATCCAAACCTTCCAAACCAAGGTAAATATCCAACTGACCAATGAAGCAATTCAGATTGCAGACTTCTTATCTGTGTTTTTTACTTACTTATGCTCAAATCACCTATTAGCGCTTTCGCAGGAGGAACCTTGTGGAGATTCCTCAACAAGTCCTCTAACCCCTGATGATCATTTTCCTGCAACCCGCAAAGTGAAAGATTATGGGAAATATCCCACGAGCAATTCATAACGACCCTTGAAGCACACACCTTTGTGGAATAATGCCTCGTGATGATTCATGCAAACCTATCAAAGTCAATTCTCTACTTTCTCGCGAGCCGAATAACCCATAGTTATCCTTCATCGAAGCATGATAATCCTAAATGATACCTACGTCCCTAGTTTGACTAAAACACAACATGGACCTCATGAAATATCTCAAAATGTTGCGACATCATTCACCTATGATTAACCCGCTCACTACATCCTGCGAGAACCTGCAGAGTCACCCATGTGGAAGGTCCTTACCTATTACCTATGACAACATCTTTCCTACACCAGCAATCTGCAAGCCGCGAAAGCCATCTCCCCGCAAACCCACATTTCGAAAAGGGTGTGTGATCGCATGTTGTTTCCCACTTGTGAAATAATCACTAATAATTAATTACATTAATATGTCAACAGCTAACAGGTTGGATAGAGGGTCGAGACTTCATCATTCACACAATTGGTATTAATGGTTAAGGGTATACGAATGCCAAGTATTTATGTATCATATCTCTCAAGACAATTGATTAAGATTTGTGAATTACATTTGTGTGTCTGATAGATATAAGGAACTCACGTATTTGTGGATCTTACAAAATCGGAGAACGAGGAAATGTCTAAAGTTGCAAGTCACAAATCCAGAACTCCACATTCATTCATGGTACCTCAGGAAAGCAGCTCGGATGCGATGGAATTGTTCGATACCAGTCACCACATAGGCATTCAGGGCTGCAATACATGGGAATAAATGTATAGCGTGTTATGGAGTGGATGATTTCCAAAGAACGACCCAAACCTCAAAGTATATCAAAATATACATAAAATCGGCATCCATACCACCGTCACTCGGCCTGCAATCCTACCTTACAGTGAAGTTCTCAGGTGGGCATATGAGAATGTAAATACATAGGCACAGACGATCACCAAAAGGAAGGGGGATTTCATTGCTCCTCTGAATCTAGACAATTTTCACAAGATTTATAAGTTTCCAAAACCATTGGTATTTTTGAACAAGGGATTCCTAGAGAAATTTAACATAGAAAAGATGAGGCCACTGGAGATCATTCAATATTAGTGGGATGTGAAAACTCCCATCGTCTCCAAGCTTAGAAGGGTATACAATACCCAGTATTTTAAGCCACCATATCATCTATTGACTGCCATGACATGCAAATTGTATGGGGAGGAGAATTGCATACACTTCAAGTAGGAGTGGATGACCATGGTTCATGCAGTAGAAGAAATGGGAGTCGTGTTCAACTAGGAATCGATCTTATCATCCAACATCTACCTCAACATCCAAGAGACCCGCAAAGGAAATCAACTAGGTTTTTATATGTCTCCCTTACTTATTCATTTTATTTGTGCATATGTCCCTAATCCAAAAATTAATTGGGATTGGAATCTAAACTCACCCCCTATTCATGTATATTACTATGAATTGTGGATGAGCCGCTATCACGAGTACTTCTATCCAATATGTCATTATTTTACAACACCAATGTATCAATTGTTTCCATCCAGAACCTACAGGGGATATCAACAAAAGTGTTAGTTTCCCTGTAGGAAATAGGAGATTCGTACTTGGAAAATAACTACACCTACATGTGTGTGTATGAATTTAATGATCCACCACACCCATTACCCAAGTTTGTTTTAGATAAACTTTTGGCCAAAGGAGTGGCATACCAAATAGTGGAAGTTGGCATAGCATCTTCCCTGCATACTGTGAAAAAAAGGAGTTGGCCTAGTTTCCTAATCAAGCTAGGGAAATTCACATTGACAAATCTCCCGCATGCGAGGAAGGAGGTCTTAGATATGAAATAGATAATTTTGTGTAAAGGAACAACAAAGAAACATGACCCAAAAACGTTTTGTATAACCACTACAAGACCTTGAATATGGTACCCCCCTTTGAACATGAAATGAGGGAAGAGGAAGAAATCTTCCGCGAAGCCAGGTCATATGAAGAAGTATTGGCCCACGTAGCAGGTACACCCTAGGGTGATTCTTTTCTGGAAAAACAGGAAGAGAAAAAAATAATGTTTCAACAATAAATGCAGAAAGCAATAAGGGATGCCCGGGAAAATATGGATGCAGACATCAGAGCCCAGAAAGAAAAAGAAGAAGAAGCGTTAAGGCAGTTCTTCGAAGCAGAAGAGAGGGACAAACGAAAGAAACAACAGGAACAATCATCTAAATAGATTGATACATCCCACAAATCAGCAAAGAGAGCCAAGGCTGCAGAGGAAGAAAAATCCCATGAAGCTGTGGAGAAAGCCAAGGCCATGGAAGAGTCACACTCTCACAAATCCGTGGAAGCCGAGAAATCCTATAAAGCCATGGAGCATGAATTCATCCACAAAGCCGCGGAAAAGAAAAAGTAGATGTCCAAAGAAGCTTCCTATGTGGCCACTAAAGAACAGGAAAGGATTACAGCAGAAGCATGCAAATATGCAAAGTTGAAGAAGGGGAGGAAGAAGAAAGAGGAGGAATGTCCACCCCCAGAGAAACCAAAGCAGTATTAGTTTTGACCTCTCCCCTAAATACAAGGACTCCTCTAAACATGATATCATATAAATTATCATATTCATCCCTGAAAATGTTAGAATTTGGTGACGAAATGATCGTTGTAGGAAATTTCTACTGTAGTAATTCAAAACAGACAATCACGAGGAGGTTGTTGAAATGACAAAAGACATGGGAGATATCTGGATAAAATAAATCTGAAAGAAGTATTGATTGTCCTATAACTGGAGAGAACCTGCAGAAGGAAGTAGTCGAGACAGCAACAACATTACACATGTTTGCAGGCATAAAATATGTCATAGTCAATGAGCTCAACAGTAAGGTAGAAGAGTATAAGTGTACGGTAGTTGGATTAGAGAAACAACTACAACTGCAAAGATAGGAAATAGAACATGAATTTCATATCAAAGAAGAGGATGCAAACCAGATACATGCAGTGGAAGTTGAAAACTCCAGGCAGAGATACACTCAGGAGATAACAAGCCTGCCGATAAAAGGGCTAGAACATGACCAACTAGATGAACAACAAATTCACCAGATATCTCTCCTAGAAGAGGAAATGAAACAACTTTAGATGAAAGGAAATAAAGAAGGGAACAAATTCCTAGCCCTATTTAAAGAAGAAGTCTTTGAACTAAATGAACAGCTAAAAGAAAAACAGGTCAACTTCTTCATGGAGTTGAGGGACATCCAGGCCTACAACGAAGAAATCATAAAATTGGTTGATCAGCTAGCAAAAGTAAAAGGCTAGTACAAGGACATGGAACAGACATTTGAGAAGATCAGATAGTGACAAAATGCATATAGAACAGCCCCAACAATATTCCTCATTCTTACCAGGAGAGAACAGGAGAAAACACAAATTCTCCTAGACATATGGAAAAATCTTTGTCATGATGTGCAGGAAACATTAAACAACACAAAGAAATCATGCACAAGAATGTGGATTGCAGCTAACAAGATCCTAGAAATGCATCACATGTCATTGAATAAGAAAATAGACCTAGCAGGGGCCAAGTGAAAACATGATAGAACATGTACTAGCCATCAGAGAGAAGGAAAAACAGGATATAGAAGTTTTGGACATAATTGACAAGGAAATCATCATTCAATATATGATCCAACTAGTGAAATGTATGCTAACAATATAAGACTTTGCAAAGAGCATGATGAAAGATCTGAAAATAGAAGTCACTAACAAAATATGCGATGGTGAACTAGAGATGGAAGAAATAATATTAAAAGAGATAAGCAGCATCATACAAGCATCCAAACTATGGTTCACCTTCGTAAATCATCCCAGTTCGGGAAATGCTTGACATTCCCACATTTTTGTAAAATTTTGTAATTCAAAAGTCCAAGTAATAGAGAATAGAAAATGAAATGAGGTAACTGCCATTTGATATTATGACAGTTATAGAATGTAAAGAGTCTCTCTTATCTTATAAAAGGGAGATCCTAATTAGATAGAAGGACTTTTGCGGATTGTACATATTGATGATACTATTATCTCTCTATGAATAAGAAGCAGAAGGCATATGGGATCATAATTGTTGTCAAATGTATTAGGGATTTTTCTACCGATGTGTCTTTTTGGGTCATTCTAAATGCTTTTCATATGAATTACTTCTATGTGTTGTGTTTAGGATTACTCATACTATTATGATTCCTGAATGAAAGCAACGTTGATGTTACATGTTTTGTCTGCAATTAATTGTGATTAAATATGTGATTTCATTATGTTAACATGTTATTGATTGGTATGAACTATTCCAGCTTTCAATAACACTATCTTTGGTTGTATTCATTTTTATTAGTCTTTCTCCTAATCAGGATAGGTTAAAGTAGAGTATATATAGATTAGAAGTTGTAATTTCATTTATGCTCTAGATAATTTCGATCGTGATTTAGATTAAGTTGGTGAAAAGAAATTCAATTCTCTTCTCCACCTTAAATAACCCAGTGGCAACCAGGCCTACGTATTGGTTGAAAGTTCTACTCCAAACGAAAGTGAGCCTAATTGGGGCTTGTCATCGGGCACTCTCACTTACCTGTTTGACAGGCCAAATCGACCTGTCAACAGACTATAAGCCATGTGTTATTCCTTTTCAATTTGGAGTCAAGTGGAGAAAAAAATTTCAAACTCCCAAAGTCGATGCTACACTCTATTGACAATTGGTCGGCAGTCTTATTTATCTTACTCACAATCACCCAGCATTTCTTTTTATGTTAGTGTGGTTTCTCGTTTTGTGTAAGAACCGTGAGAAATCTATTGGAAATCTATCAAAAGTATTGTTCATTATCTCAAAGGTACCACTCATCTTGGTACAAAATATTGTTGAAGTTCATATTCGTTGGTTGACTTCACTGACTCTGACTAGGCAGGCAACAGTGATGATCGGAAGTCCACTTCTGGTTGTGTGTTTCACGTCAGCACTGAATTGTTGGTTTGGTCGTGTAAGAAATAGAAGGTCATCTCCTTGTCGACTATAGAAGAAAAGTATTGTGGCGTCGTTAATGTAAGTACCAAGGCCGTATGGATTCACCAACTCTTGGGAGAACTTGATTTCATGTACAAACCTTGACTACACTTTATTGTGACAATTAGAGTTGCATTCAAGTTGTTGACAACCTTGTATCGCACAGTAAGATAAAACATCTTGAGCTCCACTCTCACTATTTGAGATAGTTGGTTCATGAGAATGTTGTCTCTCTTGTTTATTGCTATACATATGATCAGATTGTTGATATCTTTACAAATCCTTTATTTGAAGCTAAGTTTATCAATCTTCATTCAATTCTTTGGCTTCAGGAAATTGCAATTATGGGGGGATGTACTGCTGACTGAATTTCACCTCCTAAATCTTCAGAGTCATGTGTTGATGGGGGGGGTGTTGGAACCTCAGGTTCTGATGGTTCATCACACCTCTCCTGGAATCGGTCATTCATGCAGGTGACCTACACCTAGAATCAGTCAGTCGGGTGATCAACCAGATACCTACATCAATCGACTTGGTAGTTGACAGTCTTGTCAGTTGGTGGATCGACTAGCCAATTGCGTGTTGGATTCATGGATGGCCAAGTCGAGCATATTTGTTTAGTCAAATACACATCGTGGATTTGATGGAGTCAACTCTAAGAATGGATGATTGTATGTGGACAAGATCTTCTAGATTCCACGGAAGTTGGTTAAATATTGAAGCTATAAATAGCAAACCCCTTGGGTCATTATCAAGTGTGATGTGTGACAAGTGTGTCATATGTGAATGTTGAACATGGTGTGTGTGTTCAATATGCATTGTGATGTCCCTATCACAGTGCGATGTACTCAAGTGTTATAACGGTGTCTTTCAACACCACCTATTTTCTTTGAAGGTTATTCCTCTTTGATTATCTGCAAATCTTTTTATTTGTTTCATATCAAGTTACACTCAATCCCCAACAAAAACTACATTTTAATGTTGAAAATAATCCCTATACTATTAGAGATCATTTATTTTACTATCATAATAAATTTCTTTATTATTGTTATCATTTTGTTTACTGCCATTATTTCATTTATTACTTGCTATTTTCATCTTAACCTTGGACATTTTCTTTGTTTCTAGTGTTTAGGGACCCTATTGAACTCATACTTGACATGGAAAGCCTCTCTTTTAGGCTTAAATCCTCTACACTCCAAATCTGAAAATTGTCTTATCCCACCACCTCTTATTCACTTTACTTATGTCACTATTACATATAGGCTAAAAAATCAATGAACTATTACGACGATTGTGATAAAATCAATTATTTTGTCGGAAAAAAAATTAAAAAACGAAATTTTACTAGTTTTTTTTTTAAATTAGTCCCGATAACGTCGGATTTCTGACGTGTTCTAAGGTCATCGAAAGTACGATGCCCGGTTCTGACACTTTAATATAGTTGTTTGTAGGTCAACATAACGGTCATTGACTTCGAAATGGTCAACCTTAATTTAGGGTTATAGTCGTCGGAATTCCGACGATGACGAATCTATAAATTAGTTAATTCAAACCGAATTTCGACTAATTTGTTATAGTTGCGACATATTTTATGTGTTATAGATTTTCTAATCTTCAATTTTATGTGAAAGTTTGCTTGTTGATTAAGAGATCGAACTGATCTTTGATCTCGAGAGCTTAGTTTTGTGATCATTGTTCAAGGCATGCAAGAGGATTTTAGACTTTGAAGGTTAGTTAAATATTTTTTTTCTTTTGTCTCCTTTAATATTTTATAACCTTATACGTTTATGTAGATTTTATGTCGTCTGTGAACATKCTAATTTTTCCATGCTTATATGTGACTTKAYCTCTTGCCCTAGTTCTATTATGTCGTTTGATTATGTTACTTGGTTATGGTGAAGCTTTGAAGCTTATGTGGTAAAATATATTGTATGGTTTGGTCTATTGCATTTCAAGAATCGAATAGATCTAGCACATCATCACTGAACTTTATAGCATAATCGTCTCAATATTTTGGTTGTGGTGAAGAATGTGAAGATATTATGGACAAGGTGATGAGAGATGCTATTTCCCTTGCACTAAATGCGGGAGCAAAAAAGTCAGAAGAATTTTAATACAAACAGTTGTAAGACATTGCAGAACCCATGGGCACGTTGAAGGTGGACCGAACGAATATTGTCCCTTGGTAAACTATATATTCATTATTATATCTTTATATTGATTGTATTTATAAAATT
>ML828388.1:0-16904 GCA_009831015.1 Picea engelmannii
GAGTGGAGAGTGCAACCATTTCAACATTGTTTTTTCTATATTAAGCATGGTGTCAAAGTTGCATTTAGTTTCTTGTAGGAGCATGATGTCTAGTTTTTCTTGTAAATTTTTGTTTGTTAAGAGGTGATGCTTTCCTTTGTTGTTAATACCTCTTACATTCCAGGAAATAATCTTCAAGTTTAACTATTTGGGAGGTGGATCAAATACTTATATAAGAGGGCCTTAGTCTCACCTAAGTTGATTCAAAGAGACCATGTTTCTTATATCTTTTGCTTGTTGGTCTTCCTTCATGGTTTACCCTTTTTCTTCCCCTTCTTTTCTCCATCTTTGAAAGGGATTGATTTGATGCCTAACCCATGTGACTATGTTATGCTAAAGGTACTTCCTCCCCCTTTAGCCTTTTTTTTGCATGGCCACCTTGTATAGCTATGTGATCTTCTATGGGGGGGGCTTATCCAAGTATTCATTCTCAAACTATTCATGGAGTAATATTGTAGTCATATTTGCCATCCTAGTCAATTTTCACATGAAACTCTATGTGACTAATTTTCAGAGATAAAAATTGCTTCCTAGTGAGATAATAGTAAAACCCTAGTTGTTATCACTAAACAACTTTACACTGAAAATATAAGCAGCGGAAACAACAACATCAAAATGAATCATCAATACACATGAGACACAAAAAATTTGTTTTGAAACTTTAACAATTTCAGAAATTTTGAGGGAAAAACCAACCCTCCCAGCTGTCACAATTACACCAAAATCTGAGGACAACCTTGTCCTCTCAAAACCAAAAAACCAAACCTCACTAAATCGCTGGAAATTTCCTCTACCCACAAATCTGTTGCAGACCACCTGTACGGCCTCCTGACGTCACATGTATTGTTGTTGATGTCGGCATGTACAGACCTGCTCCTGCCGACAAACCTTGTACGGATGTATGCGATTCACCTTACTACAACCTGTGTACATACGCAATTGTACCCACTTCAACCTATGTACATACGTGATTGTGCCTACTATAACCCGCATACACTTTTGTATGATTCACTTCCTTCGACTGCCTCTCTCTCCCACACGTGCAGTGTGTTTTTTCCTGCCAAGAACATAAAATAGAGAGTCATCAACCCTAGGCCAAATTTGCCATAGTAGCATAAGTTTCCTTGCTGAAATCACCAAGCTCCTTGGCACAAGTGCATACTCACTTATGCCAACTCCATCATGTCTCCACACACTCTCTACACAATATGAAATGTCACAATGACATCTCTCCTTTATATACAAGCCTTAGGGGTCAATATAGAAGCCCCTCCACAAGTCAACATCAAATTAAAATTTCTTGTGGGTGTGAAGCCCCAACACAAACCCACAAATCCCACCACCAAACCCACGAAGCCCCAACTTCATTCCAATGACAATTTTCACCAAACGAAGAGTGTAATGTGGTGTCCATGACGATTCCCACGTGCCTAACACCTAAGGCAAGTGAGAATACATGTCTAAAGCTACAAAAATCAACACTCCCTCTTAGCGAGGGAGGTATTCTCACCACACTCCAAAATCACTTGGAAGTAGCTCTCTCTCCCATCTTGGGAGTAGCTATGTCTCCTGCACTAGATCTGTTACCACAACTACTCTCCAATCCGCCTGATTGGATACCCCCTCTATCATCGAAGCAAATCCTGCTCTCCAGTCCTCTCGATTAGCTGCATCCTCGATCACTTAAGAAAATCTTATTGTATGGCATGATCCCTCCCTAGAAGACACCCTTCTCCTAGAAGCCTCCAACTCCCAAGCATCCTGCCTGGCCATCTCAACCCATGACACCCTCCCGACAGTCTTGAAAGATGCCTCTCTCACATCTTAACCTGAAGGTTGGCTCCCTCTGAATGGTTGAATCTCCCTTTGATCCTCCTGACTCCCTCTGAATCCACACAACCTCCTGAGCTACTTGTTTTTTGTCCACTATCCTCTACACAATTCGGGGAGGCTCCTCCTCCGCATTGGATCTCGAGGGTTGACTCCCTCTGAACTCTGGCTCCATTTGAGCCTGTGCCATTGGTGGAGCTACCTACTCCCTCTGTACATGTGCTACCAGTGGGGCCACCTGCCTCACCACTGGTGGAACTACTTTCTCCTCCTCATCTATCTCTTTGCTCCTGTTGGTCACAACACACGTAAGTTGGTGCCTCAACCTATATACTTTTCCCTCTCTAACTCCAAGACCATTGTTGTGCATAGGATAGATCCTCCAAGCATCCAATAACACCTTTCCATCTCATAACAACATTGTATAGCCCTACTCCTCAATTGATGAGGTTGAGAACACACTCCTGGCACCCATAACACATTTTCCACTCGCAACACACCCCCTAATACCATCTAGAATACCACTACTCCAAATCTTTGTACTACATGCATGGTCCTCATACCAAGCTCCGCGTACATACATGAGTCATACACTGTGAAGCTCACGAACAAATCATGTGCCCATGTCATGTGTCGATGGTTCCCACTATATAAGAACCATGCAATCCTCCAGGGCAAGCATCTTGCTTACCCAAGTCACGACCATCCAATGAACTTCTGCCCAAGTCCATCATCCAAGTCACCAAAAATTCTCTATGTCTATGCACACACCACAACTAAACCCGTGTCCTCTTTCTGAACAACCCCGAGCTACGGATGGACACTCAGTCTAGTCCACTCTAGACCTCTGCAACTCATCTCTGCAAGTGTCCTCATCCTCATGGGTCAAATGTCTCATACATTGTTGTACCTTGACAATGTGCAAATCTCTAGCCCAATGAAGACTCTATCTCATCAACCCGACATACACACGAAGCCATCTCGTCCATGCCGAAGCACCCGAGTTGCACCCATCGCAACTCACCATGACAAGCCATTGGAAGTCCATCCACAGGGTTGGAAACCTGCCACACAACATATTGTTGTGATCTGGGCTCTCCACCAATCCACCAAAACTCCCAACCCACCACACCATCGAGCTGCAATAGTCCACAACTCCTTGTCTAGGCAGTCTGCTCCATGTCTCAAATTAGAGACCATCTAACTTGTTGTCACCTGCAACCGTCACCATATCTCTCTCTCAGAGTTATCACCTGTAACTTGCCCGGAATAAGAACAAGAACAACACTCTTCCAATGTTGTATCCAAAATGTGTCTCAAAGATGATCCCTCTTCAAATCCCAAGCTTTCATACTAAGTCAATTTTCACAAGCAACTGTGTGTGACTAATTTTCAGATCTGAAAATTGCTTCCTAGTGAGCTAACAATAAAATCCTAGTTGTTATCATTGAACAATTTACACTGAAAAATATTGACTGCAAATACATGTAGCGGAAACAACAAGATCAAAGATGAATCATCAATACACACGAGACACAAAATTTATGTTCTGTAACTTTATCAATTTCAGAAACTCTGAGGACAAAACCAACGCTCCTAGCTATCACAATTAAACCAAAATCCGAGGCCAACCTTGTCCTTTCAAAACCAGAAAACCAAACCTCAGCAAATCCCTGGAAATTTCCTCTACCCACATATCTGTTGTAGACCACGTGTACGACCTGTTGACGTCACATGTATTGCAGTTGATGTCAGCATGTACGGACATGTTCATGCCTAAAAACCTTGTACAGATTTACGTGATTCACTTTACTGCAACCCATGCACATACGCGATTGTGCCCACTACAATCAATGTACATACGTGATACACCTTCCTGCAACCCGCGTACATACACGACTGTGCCCACTGCAACCCGTGTACACTTCTATATGATTCGCTTCTTTTGGTTTCCTCTCTCTCCCACACATGTGATGTGATTTTCCCTGCCATGAACATAAAATAGAGAGTTCTCAACCTTAGACCAGATTTTCCATATTAGCAGAAATTCCCTTGCTAAAATCATCAAGCTCCTTGGCACAAGTGCAAACTCATTTATGCCAACTCCATCAGGTCTCCACACACTCTCTACACAATATGAAATGTCACAACGACCTCTCTCCTTTATATACAACTCTTAGGGGTCAACATAGAAGCCCCTCCACAAGTCAACATCAAATTAGACTTTCTTGTGGGTGTGAAGCCCCAACACAAATCCCACCACCAAAACCATGAAGCCCCAACTTCATTCTAATGTTGTATTTTACCAAATGAAGAGTGTAATGTGGTGCCCACGATGATTCTCACATGCCCAACATCTAGGGCACGTGAGAATACCTTCCCGAAGCTACAAAAATCAACAATCCTTGTTTCTTCCCAAGTGCCATCTAAGTCTCCACCAACCTCATTAGATGATGTTTTGTTGTTGTTGTTTTTCCCTTCATTATCTAGTATCTACATTAGAGTTCCTTGATCTACAACTTTTGTCTTCCTTCTTTTTCTCTTGGAGTCACCTGCTAGAATTGGGTTAGGTTTTGTGGCTCCCTCTTGCCTTTGAGTCGTAGGGTCAAGCTCCTTTCCTTGTGTATTGGTTGCTACTAGATCCTCTTCTTGGCTAGTTTCCTTATAGGAGAGGATTGTTTATGATTGTAGAGCAACAAAACTAGTTTTTCCTTGAAGGGTGTCTACCTATGGGATCAAGGTTTGCTTTATGTTGATCCTCCTTTTTCCCTAAGCTTTGTTAAAACCCTCCTCATCCTTCATTTCTAATGGTTTATCTTTGTTATGGACCAAATTTTTAGCGCAATTTGGAACAAATGGTTGTGCTCATGGCACTTTCTAGAATAAAATGGTATGTGTTCATAGTCTAGTGTTTGGATCCATTCCATAGATTCTTGGTAATTGATGCGAAAAGATTATTGTAGAGCCCCTGAGACATTCATGTACAGGAAAATGCAAGTGTACCAATGTACCTTCTAGCTTTTGTTAGTTCGAAGTTTTTGATGTAGGAGCTAGTGTGTTTCCAATGCCCTTCATTATCTCTTCATACCAAAGTTCTTGTGGAAGCAAGTACAAGCGGATCCAAATTGAGACTTGAGTTAAACATTTGTTTTTTGCACAAATGTTCTACTCGATATCGTAGGTGGAGACCAACAGAGGTGTAGAACTAGGGGGCGTTCTCAAAGACTCGATTCCTATTCTTTGTGCTAGTGAATATTGCCATGAAAAATCCTTTTGAATCAAGTTTGAGCTTTACAACCCCCTTGGGTCACCATCAGGTGTTAATCCACCAAGTCAAGGCATGATCATTCATGTATTCGATGCAATTTCCAATGCGTGCAAAGGTTACTCTATGTCAAGGGTTTTCACTTGTTTTCACGAGACAACTATCATTTCTTCTCTTGCTTTTGTTTGTGTTGGGAGGGAGGAGGACCCACAAGGTAAACCCCAAGACCGCATCCTTGAAGGAGGATGATTGTGCCTCTCCCATCTCCGGGGAAGCTCTGCAAGTTGAGTAATGAGTTGTTGGTTTCAAAGCCTTAGTGTCACCATCACTAGGGTTTCGATTTTTTCTCCTCCTTTAGAAGTGTCGACAATTAGTTATGACCAAATGTTATCAGCGTAGTTGATGCTCAAATATATACAATTTAGAATCATCTAAATCTCTATATATGCTTACGTTGGAGGACTCATCACTTATCTTCATTAAAAATAACAACCCTTAAGAATTTGACTAGTGAGCACAACAAGAAAGAAAGTAATGCAACAAAAATATGTAATAATATCTCTATATTTGTCCACCAATATATGATTTTTCATATGCTTGTATATATTAGTTTTGAAATGCTCTAAGATTGCTAGCTTGAGGCTTTGGCATCTTATGTTTCTTACACATGTATTTCATAGTTATGTCTCTTATTTGTAGTGTTAATTTTTAGTTTATAATGTGAGGACAACTAATATTTGGTTGAGTTGGTGGTAAAAGTGTTTGTTGCATCCCCTCTCTGCAAGTGATGGTTCGTCAAGTCTAGGCACATCCTAGCTGCTTCAATTGAGACAATTGCCTACTCCTATTCAATTGCCCCTTCAATTGTTGAGCTTGTGGCGTGCATCATTTTTACAAATCAATTGGGTTTTTTCGGCTTGTCATGGACAAAAGAAAACGCATATGCTTTAGGCATTCAAACTCCCTTTTCCACTATGGTCCTAGATGGCACCTCCTAGAAGGACATCTCCTTGTTGTCATTGGGTTCTCCTTTGTTTATTGTGATAGAGCTTCCAATAATGAAAAAAAGTGTTCATCACTAGAATTCACATTCTCCAAATGTCATTTATTTGTTTTCATTCTCACCGTCATTAAATTTTCCCTTGACAGTGGTTACAAATTTTGCAAAGAACCCTCAATCCTTCAAAGATCTGATTAGCAAACAAAGAATGTCCATAATTGGCTAGTTTCGTTGACAAGACAATGACAATGTGTCCCTTTTCTACTAGTTTCTTCTCCAAGGTTGAAAGGATACATCAAAGACTACACAAAACATGCTCTGGTCTACAAATTTAATAGGTTATTTATCATCTTCAATCTTGATGGACTAGAATGACAACAACTAGACATCTAGTTACAAGGTAAGGTTCTTCTCTAAAAGTATTTTTATCATTTATTTTGAGAAGCCAAAAGATCATAGAAAGGCCATGGAGGAGGAACCATGGTTTTGGGGCAAAGAAAGCCTCTTCTTCAAACTTGTGTTCCCTCAATTTAACCCTGTACATCAATTTCCATCATTTCAATCCCTATCTCGATGAGCCTACAAACCCTCCCACCCCCTTCTACTAGTGGGAAGAACATACCTTGCAAGAAATCTGAAAATTTATATGAAAATCCATTAAGATGAATCTTGAGGAGGGGGGTAAAGGTCTTTTTAATTTGCTAGGATTCATGTCTAAGTTGGACCTAAGTAAAGGTCTACCAAACAAGATTATCGTACACTATGGAGATTTCAATTGGACACAATGGTTGGGGTATGAGAATATAACCTTTAGGTGCAAATTTTGTTTATAAGTAGGTCATCTAAAGGAAGTTTTCCCTAAAAATGATAATTAGGAAGGTTGAAGAGCATCCCCCATCCCCCAAAAGCCAAGATGGATTCCAACAAGTCCATTGAAGGAAAGTGAAAAAGAACCATGGATGGGCAAGGAGAGACAAAATTTTTGAAGCCATTGTCCCAAATTGGACATCTAACATAAAGGATCTCCTCTAAGATACTCACCCACAAATATATGCAGATGGGGAGAAAGATTTCAATAACGAAGATCCAACTTTCACTTAATTAACAAAGCAAGGAATTCCTTGCATTAAAATACCAACTCCAAGCTCTCAAAAAAATAGAGTTGGAGAATAAATGTAGCAAGAAACAAGGATAGATCTCAAAATTCATTCATTTTTTCTATGAGTTTTTTAGTATATATTGCCTAACGGTATAAATAGGCTAGCATGTAGCACAATAAAATTGATAAAACTTAATTCTTGCTTTAAAAAATGTCTTTTTTTTTAATTTAATAATGTTTAAAAACACTATCGTCCTCCCAAACTACCTTTAAAAACATTGGTTCCATGGGTTGCAATTATCTTGAGGGGAATTCATAGTATGGTCTCACCAACTCTAAACTAAAGCAAACCATCATATGTCTAGAAAGCAATGCACCTATAAACACTATCATCCTCCCACACTACCTTTAAAAACATTGGTTCGATGGGTTGCAATTATCCTGAGGGGAATTCATAGTATGGTCTCACCAACTCTAGACTAAAGCAAACCATCATATGCCTAGAAAGTAATGCACCTATAGATGTTGCTCTTTGGAGACTAAGATTGAGATGTTTATTTCTCAATGTCCAATTTATTGTTAAATTCAAAATTGGTACTATTGAACATTCTTAAGTGGCACTTTCTCAATATCTTCTTTACGTACGAGGAACATATGTGTTAGCCTTTTTTATTAGGTAATTGTTCACTTTTAAATTAAATACACCAATATAAACATAAGCCATAAAATCCTTATTTATTATCTATCTCTTTCACCAATACACTTTTACCATTAGTTAAGAACACCACTGAGTCAAAAGGTTCAAGGGCCACTACATGGTGCCTCTTAACATGGGCTAGTTGGAAAAATCACCAAATGAATGATGTTCTTTGTTAAACTTCCAAAATTATTGTTACACACAAAGAATTTTATGTGAAATTGCATTACTCGCTTCTTTATACCTTCTTTAAACAACTTATCTTCTATGGATGTGAAGAGAGACACAACTTCCTTGTTAAAATTACTCACTTCCACCCAAAAATGAAAAAGATGCCACCCACATAATGAAATCCCCACATAGGCTTTGGGGGGATTTAGAGTGGTAATCTTATAGTGTAATAGTTATTTTCCACTCGATGGCATGCCTTTACAATAGTTAAACAACACTACATTGTTTAGGCTTCTTATGCTGAATCAAAAGTACATGACAACCTTTATCGACCAAAACAAAGCGCACATGAAGGCCAACCTAAGATCGCACTAAAACTATAGACCTCAACTACATTCAGGGGTAACCCAAAAGCACGAACTAAACACTTTGTACAACCAGTTAACCTATTCAAATATGTGCATGCAGGGACCACCATGAATAGTGTGTCAAATCCTTAGAAATGTTTGTTGAAATCCTTACTCCGACACCTAGGTATCTTATTATCTAGTGATTTCCTTGTTGCAAATCAAATTAGCAACTCACAAAACAACATACACTGTTGGAATATTCAACTCAAATAAAGATAGCAGAAGCAATACTAGAAACAAAAATCTCAACCACAATACACAAAGATATTATACACATCAACTAAGCTTATCATTCAAATAACTTCAAAGCTTACAAGGGCTCTCGTACATGGGATAATGGCCCACAGAGAAATAAAGAAAACTCTAGATAGTACATGCAAACCCTTGCAATCTCCTACGCTATTGTATGACCTTGTACTTTCACGCTTACCAAGATGTACGTGACTTTCCTTAAGCAAACCCGCGTATACGCGTTTGTCTCCATTGAAACCCGTGTACACACACTTAAAGACTGTACGAAACTTCGTACGACGCGACCCCGCTACTACGACTTCAATCAACTAAAACCACTTGCGACTGCCTTTGTTTTGTCTTCTCCCTGACCTGATCTCTTGATGGAAGTCCTTCTCCACCTATCCAAGATCCCCTTTGTTATCACATATAGTCGTCAAAGCCAGCAGGTCGTCCAAGTTTGTGGTCTACACAGGCAGAGTCCGAGCGCAGCATGCATAGCAGCTCATTTCGAGCTTAAAATACAAATAGGCGGGCTTAGTTTTACGACGGTGGAGATCCCCGGGTATTCAGAGTTTTAGAATTGCACGAAGTATAGTGCCAAAGCACCTAAAGTCCCGAAGTGGCTGAAGGCCCGAATTGAGTCTCAACCGTTCGATTCAAATGGACACACAACACCATATCTAGAGCTCTGAAGGAAAGCAAAGGGAGGAAAAGCTCGAAGAGCCAAAGTAGCTCTCGATCGTTGATCGAGAAGGGAGCAAAAGGGTCGTTGATCTAGTTGAAGGGGTCAAAGTCCTGAAGCAAGAGCAGAGTCGTTGATTGAAGCGGACGTGCGTCAATAGATTGACAACTGCGAGTAAAAAACACAGAAGGTAAGCGAGATTTTATATTTGATTTTCCTGGAGCCCGGAGACCCAAAAAGCGTCTAAGACGTCGATCAGTAGGAGCCATGCGTCGCCAGATCCTTCGCTCCAAATAAAAGCAGCAGAAGACAAAGGAGGTTTGAGGTTTGAAAAGTCTGAAGCCCGAATCACGAAGCAGATCTCGACCGTCGATTCGAAAAAGGAAAATTCGATCCGTTGATCTGAAAAACGCCAGAGTTGGGTCATTGATCAAGAAGCCTCATCTCAGACCATAAGATCGATGGTCACCCTCCATTGCGGGGTCAGAAGGTGCGTGAGTTTTAAAAGTTTAAGGGTGGGCCACAATTGGAACCATTGTTTTGAGAAAGGGACGCGTGGCGGTTCATGTTAAATTGCAGGGGCAAAAGCGGTTTGCTTTCAAACCACCCTTGGTCGCGCCCGTAAACGTGCATTCATGTAGAGTCATGGCCCTAGGTCACATTGAAGAAGGAGCCAGAGGAAGGAGAACTACCCCCGAGCCTAGAAGAACCAGATATGTGGCAACCATCAGTACAGACATGTGGCACCCTTATAGCCTTGGCACATGGCCACCCCCTGAGCATTAAGTCTCGTTCAATCTTCGAGGAAAAGCAGTAAATGAAGGGTAGGTTTGGTCGTTGAAACCTCGACTCACCCCATAAACAGAAGGCATGGAAGGCCCGGCCGTGGGGACTGAACCGTCAGTCCGTGGTACCCCTGTGGACATATTTTCCTGCAGGCCCATGTCAAGCTAAATTTGCGTCTGACAAGAGGATACATGCACAGTGTAACAAAAGACTGCTCAGACGCAAAGCTTTGACTGAGAAGGCCAGATCACGCTCCTAATGGTGGTGGGCAGTTCAGAGTATAAATCGATAGTTTTAATATTTTGTTGTGGTCGTCAACTAGTTGAGCAGAGCTCCCTATTTTGTAATGTTTTGATGCCAGAACTATTCTCTGGTTATGTATCGGATTTGAGACTTTCAGATTAATAGAAGTCAACCTCTTTTCATCTCTTTGTAAAAATCTGTACTAAAACACTCGGGCATGGAGGATCCAGTCGAGGGTTGTTATGCTGTTGTAATGTAGGTTTGATTGCAGCGGTATCGTGACCAGTTTTAGTCAGCTTCCTTGTGATATTTTCCCCTCTTACACTAAATGGCTCGGGCATGGAGGATCCAGTCGAGTTGTTGTGGCTGCATGGTCATGTAGGTTTGATCATTGTGTTGTTGTGACTATGTTGTTTGGACATATTTCAGTGTCTGAAGCTTGAGCTTAAGAGTGATCTCGAGTCTGAGTTTTTCTTCTCCAAGTTGCTTGAAGACATGATGCCCATAGCAGTCTTGTCCACCTTTCTTACTAAGTCTTCCCTCTGCTCACACTTAAACTCAATTCACTGACTGAAGTTAGTTGTGGCCCTCACTTCCCTGTGCATTTCTTGTCCAGTTCTGTGTTGAACATCATTCATATATTGAGTTTTGTCCATTGACCTCCACTCATATAAAACCAACATCCACCAAAAACTATGATGGGTATTGGGCTTACCTTCTCTGCAATCGGAGGGTGACTTCCAGTGCTAACATTCTTGGCGTCGTTGACGGGGAACGAATTGAAGACTTTTCCTTGGGATAGAAGGACAACGAGCTTTTGATTTTGAAGGTGCATCAGACATCAAAACCATTGAAAATTGCAACTTGCACCTGACGACTCCACAATCAAAGACTCCACTGAGGAGGATCCTGTTGATAGAAAGATGACCATACCAAAGGGGAAGGCCAGGTATCATTTTATGAGCTTTATTCATGAAATCATGTTCTTGTTTATCATCTCATTTCTCTCTTTCCCTTCACATATAAAGAGGATTATCCTCTGTTTTGTCTATTTAGATGATAATAGGCCTTCTTTTATTTATCCATCCTTGGAAGAAGAAAACATGCCCTCTTCTTGTGTTGTAGATACCAATCACGTGTCTTCACCTCTGCTTATTCATAAAAGTGAGATCTGTATTGCATCTCCTCTTGAAATTGATCACCCTTGTAGCCCCGAGGAGGTTGAAAATAGTTCACAGTCTTCTCAAATCTCGTTACCCTCCGTTATTCCTACTGAGCCTTGCCATCAACTTGTTAATCCTCGTGATCAACCCACTGCTTTTCAAATTAAAATCAAAAATAAGTTGTTTAAACCTTTAAGGCTGCCACATGACCTTCATCATTATCCTCATTATTCCTTTGAGTATCTTCCTCGGTTTTCTGGAGAGGATCATATTACAGCTGAGAGGCATTTAGAGGCCTTTGAGAGCTTTGTCGATCAGTTTGAGATTGTTCATGATGATGTTGCCATGAGGTTGTTCTCACAATCCATGTCTGGAGATGTTGTTGTGTGGTTTGGATGTCTGGAAGCCAATTCTATTGGCTCCTAGACCAAGCTATGCCATGCATTTTTAAAGTGTTGGGGTGAGAACAAGTCCCTTGATCAATACTGGTTTGAGTTTAATGCCTTGAGGAGAGGGGAAGAGGAAGCCTTAGTTGTCCTCAATAGGAAGTTTTACAGTGTTTATTATAGTATGCCTACGAAGATCAGACCCACAGAGACTGTTGCCATGGTGTACTATGTCATGGCTCAGCATCCAGAGCTGGTCCTTCTCCTGAGAGAGAGGAAATCTTCATCGTTAAGACAATTGTTCGAAGATGCTGAGGAAGTTGAAGAGAACATCAGGGCTAGCAAGGGGGTTCGTATGCAAACATATCTTAAAGAGTTGCATGTGCAGAAGCAAGGAGACTGTCAATATATTTCAGATTCCGAGCATGAAGATATTGAGTATGAATCAGATCTAGAATAACAACAAGGAAGTAGCGAAGATAACGAAGAGCAGAGCTTTTCCTTGGTTCCTATTTATGATGATTATGAATCGGATCCTTGGGAGAGCCATGAAGAAGAAATGGAAGAGCTAAATGTGCAGTTTACCTCTTGTCCTGAGCCTGTAAATGAGCAGATCCCTACCTTACATTTTGTTGACTTGAGGAGGAGCAACAAGCCTGCATATGACAACTATGAATCAGATTCCGATATGGATATAAAATATTTCCAAGACCACACTATAGAGCCTTTTCCTTTATTTATTGAGGAAGGGCATTGGGTGGAAATCAACCATCTTGGACCTACAAAAGACACATAGCAACATGAAAAGGAGGAGCTAAATGTGTGGTTTATCTCTTGTTTAGAGCCTATGAACGAGCAAATATCACCAGGTATTGGACGGCTTGCATCAGTTCTCCACCCACCTGTACACTCTAAGAGCATCAAACAACAAATGAGCAACAATGAAGAACAGGAGGTAATTTCTTACCAGTTGAGCTCCCCTAATTGTAAATTTTGTGACCCTGTGGGGTCATATATGGAGCTGTGTTTTCAAAAAGCATTGGAGCCTGCAAATGAGCAACCATCACCTGGGATCAGTCAGCCTGCATTAGTCGTTCACTCACCCGTGCTTGCCAGAGACATTCAACCATGTGTGAGCAGTTGTAAGACAGAGCATGTTTTCTGTCACCAACCCAGTGGATTTTGTCATTTGCTCTATGAACCTGTAAGGGAGTACATGGAGTTGCATTTCCTTCATGTCTTGGAGCCGCTCAACTTTATCCTGACTTCAACACTAGGAAGAGAGCTGAAAAGCGTAATCATTTTGCCATCACACTTGCATTGTTTTTATTTGATCAGTGACAAAGTAAACAAGTTTGCAGCTAGGGAGTTGCTTGAATGGCTATGGTGGAAGTTTGCTTTCACCTAGCGCTTTGTAAAAATCAGTTAGTCTAAGATTGTACATACATAAGCTCCTTTTGGAGCCCATGTGTTTGTTTTCTTTTTTTAGTAGAGTAGTGTACATATTTCCCTATTTTCCTCAGTGAAAGTTTTGAGCTGGACTCCATAGCCCAACAGCTAAGGCACTAGAACTGCGTGTTCTTGGCAGCTCGCAGGGAGCATGCCATCACCTGTGAAGCCAAATGTTATCACATATAGTTGTCAAGGACAGCAGGTTGTCCAAGTTTGTGGTTTGCATAGGAAGCGTCCGAGCGCAGCATGCAGAGCAACTCATTCGAGCTTAAAATACAAACAGGCAGGCTCAGTTTTGCGACGATGGAGATCCTTTGTGAGGATCAGATTAGCGGCTCCTGGGTATTCAGAGTTTCAGAATTGCACGAAGTATAGCGCTAAAGCGCCCGAAGTAAGTCTCAACCATCCGATTCAAATGGACACGCGACGCCAGATCTAGAGCTCCGGAGGAAAGCAAAGGGGAGAAAAGCCCGAAGACCCGAAGTAGCTCTCGATCATTGATCAAGAAGGGAGCAGAAGGGTCGTCGATCTAGTTGAAGTGGTCAACGTCCCGAAGCAGAAGCAGAGTCATTGATTGAAGCGGACGCGCGTCAATAGATCAACAACTCTGAGTAAAAAACACAGAAGGTAAGCAAGATTTGATATTTGATTTTCCCGGAGCTCGGAGACCCGAAAAGCGTCTCAATCGTCGATCAGTAGGAGCCACGAGTCGTTAGATCCTTCGCTCCGAATAAAAGCAGCAGAAGACAAAGGAGGTTTGAGATTTGAAAAGTCTGAAGCCCGAATCACGAAGCAGATATCGACCGTCGATTCGAAAAAGGAAAATCCGATCTGTCGATCTGAAGAACACCAGAGTTGGGTCGTTGATCAGGAAGCCTCATTTCAGACCATAAGATCGATGGTCACGCTCCATTGCGGGGTCAAAAGGTGCTTGAGTTTTAAAATTTTAAGGGCGGGCCGCAATTGGAACCATTGTTTTGAGAAAGGGACGCGTGGTGGTTCATGGTAAATTGCAGGGGCAAAAGCGGTTTGCTTTCAAACCACCCTTGGTCGCGCCCGTAAACGCGCATTCATGTAGAGTCATGGCCCTAGGTCACATTGAAGAAGGAGCCAAAGGAAGGGGAGCTACCCCCGAGCCCAAAAGAACCAGATATGTGGCAACCATCAATACGGACATGTGGCACCCTTATAGCCTTGGCACGTGGCCACCCCCTGAGCATTAAGTCTCGTTCAGTCTCCGAGGAAAAGCAGTAAATGAAGGGTAGGTTTGGTTGTTGAAACCTCGATTCACCCCATAGACAGAAGGCATGGAAGGCCTGGGCGTGGGGACTGAACCGTCGGCCCATGGTACCCCTGTAGACAGATTTTCCTATAGGCCCATGCCGAGCTAAATTTGTGTCTGACAGGAGGATACATGCACAATTTGACAGAAGACTGCTCAGACGCAAAGCTTTGACTGAGAAGACCAGATCATGCTCCTGAGGGTGGTGGGCAATTCAGAGTATAAATAGATAGTTTTAATATTTTGTTGTGGTCGTCATTGGTTGAGCAGAACTCCCTATTATGTAATGTTTTGATGCCAGAACTGTTCTTTGGTTATGTATCAGATTTGAGACTTTTAGATTAATAGAAGTCAGCCTCTTTTCATCTCTTTGTAAAAAATTGTGCTAAAACACTTGGGCATGGAGAATCCAGTCGAGGGTTGTTATGTTGTTGTAATGTAGGTTTGATTGCAACGGTATCGTGAACAGTTTTAGTCAACTTCCTTGTGATCTTTTCCCTTCTTACACTGAATGGCTCGGGCCGGGAGGATCCAGTCGAGTTGTTGTGGCTGCATGGTGATGTAAGTTTGATCATTGTGATGTTGTGACTGTGTTGTTTGGACATGTTTCAATGTCTGAAGCTTGAGCTTAAGGTGATCTTGAGTCTGAATTTTTCTTCTCCAAGTTGTTTGAAGGTCTGATGCCCAAAGGAGTCGTGTCCACCTTTCTTACCAAGTCTTCCCTCTGCTCACACTTAAACTCAATTCACTGACTGAAGTTAGTTGTGGCCTTCACTTCCCTGTGCATTTCTTGTCCAGTTCTATGTTGAACATCATTCATATATTGAGTTTTGTCCATTGACCTCCACTCATATAAAACCAACATCCACCAAAAACTCTAAAGGGTACTGGGCTTACCTTCTCTGCAATTGGAGGGTGACTTCCAGTGCTAACACCCTTGAATCACAGTCTTTCGTGATCCAACTCTCTTTGTATTATGTGTTTTCCTCCTTCACCCTAGCCTTGTTTTTATAAGATTGAGTTATGATCTAACCCTAATCTCCAAAATGATTCACAATTGAGATTACTTCTCACCTCACTTAAGATCAATGGCTACTATTTAATTCACTAATGTTAATTAAAGTGTTTCTTTAAATATAACTCAACTCTCTAATAAAAGTACTTTACTTTAATAATTCCTTTAATTAAAGTAAAGTCTCAAGGTAGAAGACTTTGGACGACTTCTACATGTCTAGACACTTAGATTTGTGTGGAAATACTTGTCTGATGCTACAAACATCAACAATGTCTACAACAATAGTTGTTCTCCATGCAATATGGATGTAAATTGTGTAGAGCATGTGAACATCCTTTCAAAGCACCCTCCAACTAGTTTAAGTCGGACTTTCCCATGATCCATGCTATGTAAGCTTTCTTATTTGTACTTTCCTATTTCTCCTTTTCCAATCAGCAATCAGCTTAGAGACAGTCAGGGCACTCTTCTATGATATTATACATGATATGTTTGACAATGCCATTGACTACTTTTGGACCATAGTTACCCAACTTGGCTCTGCGAAAAACTTGCTGAGGCAAAAGAGTCAAAAACTCGGCTAAGGAAAAACTCAACAAGTACAAACTGGCCCAAATGAGCCAAAATGACTCTTTTTTTGGTATTTATAACCTTCCCAACAAGTGTTTCCAGCAGGTCAAAGGTTAAACCCATTGAATCAGTCAATGACCCGCAAGTACTCATGCGTCAAATATGAGTTGGTGAATCATACTCACCAATGACAAGTTTGACAAGGCAGCAATTTGAATCGGCTTGATTGAGGGTCGAGTCATGTTTGATCGGTGTCACGTGGGTCAAACCCATGAATCTGGGAGCTATGTTTTGGAGTCCATGGACATTAATATAATATCTTTATTTCTAGCTTTGATGATCTAAAGTCAACCAGATAATATCTTATGTTACATGTGCATACAATTTGCATGTTTCAGCAAGAACTTAAGCCCAAATACAAATTAAATTACTAGTCCTACATACATGCCTCCATTGCTTTTCTGCAGATTAACAATATGACAGTTTGCCTCCTGACAAGGCCATTTGTGCACTCCATATATTGCTGCCTTGTATTTGCTATAGTGTCCTATGGTCCTGGTTAATACCATGTTCATATACAGCA
>ML828388.1:19769-35075 GCA_009831015.1 Picea engelmannii
GCCATTATTATAAAAAATTATGCTTTGAACTAACGTCAAAAATATTCACCACAAGAACAGAAAACAGCTTGTGTCACTCACAAGAATTTCTTGCTATACAAACTCAGCTATGAACTTGGTGGCACTATCATGGTTCACCATTTACCTGGTCATTCTCGGGAATCTGGATAGGTATTCCAGGACATTTGATAAGACCAGAAGCAGTGATAAGTTTCTCACTGGACAGGAAGCACATACTCTTTTTCCTCGTCCATCACATCATGCAGTACAAAGCTTGTGTCAGGTACATACCCGCCCTCCTTCATCTGCACAGACAAGCTCTCCAACATTGCATAGATTCTTTCCATTTCTGGATGTGATCTGTCACTGACAAAGAATGTGTGAACCTTGTTCTTGAGCTCAATCCAGCTGCATCCAGGTTTCTTTTTCAGCCCCTTTTCTTTCATTCGTATTCTCACCTTCGCTACATTATCCCACCTGCCTGCCTCAGCATACATGTTTGACAATAGGACATAAGATCCAGCATTTTCAGGCTCTAAATTAAAAAGGTATTCCACCACATGTTCTCCTATCTCTACGTTGCCATGGATTCTGCAGGCACTAAGCAAGGCTCCCCATACATCTGCACTAGGCACTAATGGCATATTCTTAATAAATTCATACGCCTCATTCAAGAGTCCAGCGCGACCAAGAAGGTCAGCCATGCATGCATAGTGCTCCACTCTAGGTGTGATAAAATAATCTTGAATCATACAGTCAAAGTATCTCCAACCTTCATCCACGAGACCTGAATGACTGCATGCAGACAAGACAGCGATGAAGATGACATCATCTGGTTCCATGCCTGTTTGTTGCATCTGGTTAAAAACTAAAAGGGCATCCTCCCCAAATCCATGCATGCCATAGCCTGCAATCATTGATGTCCATGAGACAATATTTTTCTCGGATATATTGTTAAACACTTGGTGTGCCAAGTCTATATTGCCACATTTAGCATACACATCTATAAGAGAATTGGCAACAAACACTACAGATTCAAATCCATTTCTGAGTACGTAATTATGGATTTCTTTACCCTGTCGGAAAGCTGCTAAACGTGCACAAGCTGGTAAAACAGATGCAATGGTAACTGCGTTGGGTTTCAAGCCTAAAAATTGCATTTCACCACAAAGTTCTAAGGCCTGGCTTGCAAGCCCATTCTGAGCATATCCTCCAATCATCACAGTCCATGAAACCACATTTTTCTCAGACATGCCATCAAATACTCGACGTGCAACTTCTATATTTTTGCACTTTGCATACATATCTATGACAGCACTACCCAGTAGAACATTAGAGTCTAATCCACGTCTGATAATGTAGTTGTGAAGCTCTTTTCCCTGTTCCAAAGCTTCTGAAAGAGCACAAGCTGAAAGAAGACTACCAACGGTAACCGAATTTGGCTCCACAGCTGCCAATTGCATTTGACGAAAGAGTTCCAAAGCCTTGCCACCATGCCCATTTTGAGCATACCCTGCAATCATTGCACTCCACGTGACAACATTCAACTTTACTTTTTCCACTTGCATCTGTCTAAAAAGTTTCTGTGCATCATCGCAATTGCCATTTTGAACATAGCCTGCAACAATAGCATTCCATGAGACTACATCTTTGACAGGCATTTCGTCAAACAATTGCTTTGCATCATTTACTTCGCCACACTTGGCATACATGTCTATATTTGCATTACCTACAAATATGTCCCACTCGAACCCACTTTTGATTATGTACCCATGCACTTCCCTACCCTGATGCAGAGCTATAGAAAGAGCACAAGCGGGCAGAACACTCACAAAGGTGACTGTGTCCGGTTTCACACATTCCAATTGCATTTGCCTAAACATATCCAAGGCATCATCACCATGCCCATTTTGTGCAAATGCAGCAATCATGGTATTCCATGAGACAGTGTCTCTTTGAGAAATTTTGTCAAACACTTGGCACGCATCCTGTAGACTTCCACATCTGGCATACATAGCTACGAGGGCATTGCCAACAAAGAGATCAGATTCAAACCCACATCTAATCACATCTTCATGAATGTTTTTGCCTCGCTCTAAATCTCCTATTGCAGAACAAGCTTTCAGTACAAGGGGGAAGGTAAAATTATCGGGCACAGCACCCACCTCTTTCATTTGATAAAAAACACTAAGAGCCTCTTGAAAAAGCCCATGATTGACATATTCTTTCATTATTGCATTCCAGAACAGAACATTTCGTTCAGGGATGTTGTCAAACAGTTGGCGTGTATTTTTCAAACTACCGCACTTAAAATACATGTCAACAAGCTTATTCCCCACAAAAGAGTTCGATTTAAATCTACTTCTAAGCAAGTGGGCATGAACAGTTCTCCCATCTTCCAAGGATTTCATGTGGGTACATACCTGCAAAAGCGAAGCATAGGTATCGGAATCAACTGGGATGCCATGGCTGTCCATTTCCTGAAGAACCTGCATTGCCTCCTTCAGTTTCCCCTCGTTACAAAGTAAGTTTATCTTTGCCCGATATTGAAGGTGTTTAGGATGGATAGTGGCATTGTTATTAGCTGCCGATGAGATGTTGAGGGTGATGTTGATCCTGCGATGAATGAGCCTTGAAGAAGAAGGCATCTTCTTCTTCCAATTGGCTCATCTGTTTCATAAGTCTCGAGTAGTCTCTGCATGCCACTCCAGACGACCTTTGGATATATGAGGTAACTATAAGCTAGAAATCCAATCCTTCTGCAATAAGTCCAGTCGCATCCACACTTATGCATTAACAGAGACCAATCTAGTATTTAACACTTGTATTCTTTCTGACACAATTGAGTTTTCAATGCAACAATGTGTTAAGCTTCCTTTTAAGGAGATCTCTCTTATCATACCGGCCTCCTGCCGCGGCACCTCGGCATGGTATATAGAATTCGATATTTATACCTGCCGCGGCACCTCGGCATGGTATATAGCATTCAATATGCCGCTGACTGCATATTAGTTCAGTGGTTAAAATAAAAAGAGTTTTTTAAGTTTTTCTAGATTATAGATTCAATTTTATTTTTTTAAAACATCCCTGGGTCAGGCTTGTCTCGGTGGGGATTGCCTACCCTTTGAGTCTCCATGGGGTTTGAACCCTGGTGTATTGGGTGAAAATTACCATCCCCACCACCCTCAATAGGTCCCAAGTCCTTGATTTATAGATTTAATTTTATTATTAGCATATTTGATTTATAGATTTAATTTTATTATTAGCATATTTTTAAAGAGGAGAAAGGGATAAAGATGGTTATGTTGTTGAAAAATAGGGTAAGTTTTTTTTATTTTAAATGGTTGGATTCCTTGAATGGGGTTTGACAATAACTAATTAAAATGATCATTTAATGGGTTAAGAATCAATGGATGGATGGTAGGAGGATATGATGGAAGAGGTTGTGAGAAATTGAATCATCATCAACTTAGTTTGAGGTCAATTTGGTAATGTTCCTTGATGACTAATCCAAATGAGACACATGGCAAGAATAATGCAATGATAAGATATAAAGAGTCCAAAGGACTTTTAGAATAGGTGGAAAGATAGGGTCACCCAAGCCTGGAATTTCAAATTTACATTGCTTGTCAAGTGAAAATTTGAAGACGATCAATGTTTTTTCATGCCCATCATGTTACTTTTTATGCATAATCTTGAGTGTCAAATTATTTTTTATTGTTCTGTGCAAATTTCATCTTCATAAATTTTTTATTGTTCTGTGCAGATAACACAGAATAGGATTGTGAAAATTTGAAGACGGTCAATGTTTTTTCATGCCCGTGACTTTACTTTTTATGCATAATCTTGAGTGTCAAATTATTTTTTATTGTTCTGTGCAAATTTCATCTTCATAAATTTTTTATTGTTTTGTCCAGATAACACTGAATAGGATTATGGTTTGTTTATCTATCTTCCGGTGACGCGGCAACATAGACTCATTTATTGGCATTTACTTCTATAAAACTACCTTAACGCATGTTGCCTATAACTCAAGCGGGTAACCCTATATATATGTCGGTAACCCTATAGTCCACATACCCATTAAATTTTTTGACGGGTAATCGACGGAGTTACACGTCAATTTGACAGGTGGATCATTTCAATGCAAGTCAATCATGACGTGTGGATTTTATAGAAATGTGTCAAATATGGGTTGCAGGACCAAATACGGGTTGTAGCCCGTCAAATTCCAAGACTGGGGTCACCATTATGCCTTGGGACATTGACATTTTTGTGGTTCATAGGTACAACTCAATTAGAGGCTAGAAACTATGTGCATGGCCTAGAGATCATTCTATAAAGTTTTCAATTACACTGCATGTTAAAAGATGAGCATGAAAAACATATGTTTGAATGTGGATATTCATTTGCTTATGTTTTTTTTGGAATAAGAATGTAATTTGTCAAGGCTAGAGGTAAAGTCATCAACTAAGTTATTGCCTATGTTTACCATGTATAGATTACATGGTGGAAGACAACAATTGCATATGGCATGCATGGATACTACATCAAAATTGCATCTTAAATTCACATCAAAACTATATTCATATTACCAAATTCACTCAAAAGAGAAAATAGCCCTAATTTGGTAAAAATAAAAATCAAATTAATAATATTAATTTACATTCTATCTTTGATAAGATGGATACTATTAACTACATTTTTTACAACTAAATCAAGCTATCTCGCTTTCAAATTCAAGGATAGAGAAATATCTCTTCCAAAAGTCCAGGTGAAGTAGCTTCAATGTATAGTTAACGACAATGAATTAGAAAAATAGTTGCTCCTTCCAAGCTTTTAGAGTTATATAGAATGACAAAACCAAATTGTCCATTATTCTTGATGAAGTTGATACATTTTTCTTAGGGCTAGTAATGCAAGAGAATTTCTCAACATCATTCATAATTGGGAGAAATGTTTCAGCACTGATTATGACTATTGCGCTACATATCAAAGAGACATAGGGAGAGAGCAAGGGTATCAAAGTGAATATGTAAAACTTCAACCACTAAGTGCATGTGGCATGACAACCACAACCTACTTCTTCATACTCTTTGAATCAATGAAGATAGATAGGTTTAGCTTTGATTTCATGGAGAATGACAATTTTATTCCCACTATTTCAACATCTCAAGACTATTATGGATTACTCTTGCCTAATTGAGTGTTCTTATCTTTATACTTTCTATAATCAGAGTACAAGTACCATTATTTTTTTTTATGAATTTCATGTTAAAAGATAATTATACCATGAAAACTTCTCATCTCACTAATGTTATGTAATGCCAACATCTCAAGAATTGGCCTCAAACCTCAAACACATTAACTTCTCTTTAAAAAATGAACATTTCTTCAAATTGACATAAATCTCTTCTTCCTCAATACCTTGAAAACCAACTTTAGATGCTACATATTATGTCCCTCTTTTGTCTTATTGAAAATCACAATATCATCAAAGTAAATAACCATGAGTGCACCAATTTATAGCATTGGTCCCTTTACCTTCAACCTTATGAATATAGTGAAGTGAACTTCTTCAACAAGTTTAGTATGCCAAGGTTGTGCCAATGAACTTCTTCAACAAAGTCATTACACGGTTGTGCCAATAAATTTTTTAACTATGTCTTTGAGTCATAGAGTTAGAGTGCAAGACAAGGAAATTACATGCATGGGTGACACAATGCATTTGTCACTCAGAGAGACTCTAATCCACATTGAAGGTCAACAACTACAATGTGCATTCCACATCAATGTTATTGCACTAATTTGCATATCTCGACAACCAAATTTATCATGTTTATTATCATACGCATGGGAGGATATTTTTAAACACATACAAATCGACACAGAAAGTCTCATGGGCCACACAAAATGGAATGGAGGAGGCTAATAAACATGCCATGTGTCCATTGCAATACCACTGTCTCGGCAACAATTTAGTCGCCTCACCAATGTACACACATTAACGGAGATTACCAACCAACTCTTCGCCAATACGGATCCAACCATAATGCTTTCAGAATTGCAGCAATCCAGATCCCGATCACATGAATTCAAAGGTAATAAACTTGAAAATTTGTTCGCAGAGGACTGCAATGGCAGGTATGTTTCCATGTACAATTTTCCCTCCAAATTCAATGAACCTTTTTTTTTGAGAATGCTAGAATTTGAGCATGTGGACGAATATGTGTTTGCATATTGCCAATTCATGTCTCGGCCAGGCATTATTACAGTGGGGGAAGGAGTTAGGTTTCCTTGAGGCAGACGCTGAGACTGCAAGATCATCATGGTTCATCCCTGGAGGCGGTCATAAATACTGCAAGTATTGTTCTTTTAATCTACTCCCAAAAATCATTTCCCATGCCGACATTATTACTTTACAATGCATTTATTGAGAAATTTACAATGGAAAACACCATAAATATTTTACTTATATCCAAAATAGAATAGTAAAAAGAGAAAGACATACTTCAACATGTAAATCATTCACATAAGTAGCTGGGAATGTAGGCACACGATCAGAAACATTGATGGCAAAAGTAATGAAGGGCTTGCTTGATTATGCCAAATTCCAATTCATACAATAACTAACATGTTGATGAAATCGTAACATTTGACCATAGAAACAAAAATGACATGGAGAGAAGAGAAACAAAGCGATACAAAAAGTGTAAGAAAGGGTGCTCAATCATTTCTAATTATGATAGTTGGTGGTGAAGATGGAAAAGTAGTATTTCATGCTTCTCCAACTATCAAGGTCAGGGATCTCCACTATCTTGATAGTTCTTTTCAGGTGTTGGTTTACTGTTTTTTGGCATCGACCAGTTGAGATTGTGAGCAGATTGACTTTTGTATTAGTGTGCAGTCTGCTGCTTTATTATATGCTGACTTCTGCCCAGTCTTCAGTGATACGTTGCAGTTGTTTTTGCATTGTAAAAGATTTTATACTCTTTATAAAATCGAGTCAATTTTTTCATGGAAAAAAAGGTCACAATGACATATGGCATAAAATTAAACATATTAACTACTCGATCATATTTGGTTACTTTCCATGTTACATTTATTAAACTATGAATTGGCAAGCGCAAATTCCATGAGAAGAGTTATATTTTAAAATAAGTCCATGTTCACTTTCAGTGAAATTTTAATATTAAACATATTCACTATATAATAGCACATTATAATAATAGTTCTTTTCAACGCTTCCTAAAAAAATGGCTATCTTGTTCTGAATGAAATTTTAATATTAAACATATTAACTATATGATAGAACATCATCATAATAATTTTTCTCTGACACTTTGTTAATAAATGGAAGTAGTGTTTGTATTCACTATTTCAACAAGTGTTGCATAGCATTGTAGTCCTTGCCGAGTTGAATTGGGAATAAATGCACAGGGATAGGGAAAAAGTAGCAGAGGCAGATGAAAACTGCAGCAGAGATATGGCAAGCAACATGAAGCACAGGTGGTATCCATACAGGAAATGACACATGGCCTCTAGAGTCTCATTTAGTTTTTGAAACTATATAATCCATCTTGCTATGTTCAAAATTTTCATTCTTTCCAATAGTGTGACTTGCTATGTTTGAAATTTCCGTTCTTTCCAGTAGTGTGACTTGCTATGTTCGAAATTTCCGTTCCTACCTCGCATGTTTTATCTCTTCAATATATTTATGAAATTCATTCATAATGATTTCCATATACCTCCAAATGGTTAGAGTTAAGTACAATTTCCATAGACCATCTGGCTTGTGTGTCTCTATATGTGCCAGGACAAATAAAGTTATATGCATAGCAGGAGAAAAAGATAAGCATGAAAAAAAGATAAAACACAGAAGACACATATAAAGTTACATTCAAATTAAATAAACACAATTTCTTGACATTCAACATAGTTGAAGATAAAAATTTCTGAGCACATAAATATAAAAGGAGATAAAAATAGTTTTATTTGAAATATATCAAAAATTAATATTGTTTGTTACATATTCCTGGAAATTTAAATGTGTTTGTCATATAGACTGAGATTGGGGCTCCCATGGACCATAAGAGAAATATGTACAAGAAATAGGATCGTGGAAAGAAGAAGTGGGCGACGGTAGAGAGAAATACCTGAAAATAAGAAATTGGAAGGTATTAGTCTTTGGCTAGACATTTCTATTTAAAAAGGTGGAATAACTGGATTGATAAACAAAGCAGGATGTGATCAATATAGACTTACATTGATGATACATATCACCCCTTTTTCTATTTGCTTGTTGAAGCCTTTTTATTGTTGTCGTCGATGGCTACTGGAATCGTGCCAACTGCTTGTTGCCCTTCGTCGGCGACCTACTCCATTTCCCTTTGGACCCATTCTTCAATGTAGATTCTCAAGGGGGCCATGTTGATCTCATTCCGGATTTTTATGTTGAAAAGTTCATTTTCTAATTCCCTTAGATTGATAGAAAGATTACGCAAAGCCTGATCAATTTCTTTATTTTGTATCGAATAGTCGACTAGCCAGTTGTCCACGTCATCTTCACCATATTCAAGGATGTTGTAAAACTTTTCTAAAGACAACCCCTTAAAAATATCAACTTGTTTATCGAAGGCTTGCTTAGTTAAGGGCAAGGAGTTGACGATTAAGTTGGGGTCTTGGACCTCGTTGGTCCTTCCGGTTAAGTCTATTTCGGTCAGCTTTGTGAATATTTTTTCTTTTTTTGATATGGCTTGTTCACATGATTGGACAATGAGATGCATGTTCTTCACTTTATCTTTCCAGCATGCATTTAATTGAGTGATCCGGTTTTGGGAGGGGAGATATTCTTGTCTTCTTCTCATTTCTGTCATGTTGTTGACATGGGTGCCAAAAGGGATGACAGTGTCTAAATAGAAACGTTCTTCATTTTTTAAATCCGCCTGCAAATGTTCGAGTAAAGCATGTGCCCTCGTTCCAAGGGAAGCCATACTTTGTGATGTTTCCCAAGCCTCCATAATCAGTTCCATTCTTTTCTTGATATTATTCTCCACATATCCTCTACACGATGCGAGGATCCTGGAGGATCCTTTTAACTTGGCTGCAAGGGTGAAAGGCATGGCTATTGCTAAAGGACTGGCAAGCAATGGAATAGGAATCAAAGCTTCCTCCAATTCCTTGACTCGGTCCTTCAGTCTGGCATTCTCGACCTCAATGCCTACAATGGAATCATCAAGAGCATCTCTGGTTGCTCTGTGAAGTCGGGATATTTGGGATGGCCACATGTTTGCAAGGTTAATCAATGAACGAGATTTCCCTTTCTTATTTTTTACATCTTTCTTTTCAATAATTAAATTTTTAGACTCGTTGTCAAAAACAACGCTCTGGAATACGAAGGATTCATCTTCGTAAAAAAATTCAGTATCAATTATGTCCATTGGGCAACTATGCTGGATCATGTCTCTGGGATAATCAAGGTTGTAGAATACGTTGTCTAGATTAGTCTCATGTTCCATGTTCTCACTCTCAATTTTGGGCTCTTCCTCCTACCCTACAATCTTTTTTCTCTTCTTCTCCATGGGAAGCTTGTGAGAACTATCAATTTTAGGGCGAGGAGGGTTGTTATCTCCTCCTTCGTTTAAAGAATTTTTGGTTTTTTTTTTACTGGGGTGGGCCGTTGGAGTGATTTTTTGGGATGTCGTACTTTTGGGAGTGGTATCCGACGATTGAACACTCTTTTCATCGGTGCATTTTCCGTGTTGCTTGTACAATTCAGTGGTGCTTTGCAATGTGTCTAGGTTGTCGACATCAGAAGTAGGAGTGTTGTCGTCAGTGTCTCTATTTTCGCTCAAGTGTCTCTGGAAAAAAGAATTGTTGAGGCCATGTTATGAACATAAATATACATATAAATAGATATTCATAACATAATAATTAATTAATAAATAATAACTATTAATAATGAAAGGACATGTCTCAAATGACATGACTATTAGTTAGGGCACCCCTGCGTGGGTATATAAACGAGCCCTCATTCTCATTTGTAATCATCTTACCTTATCTTATCTATTTTATACATTTATTCCTACATGGATTATTATGTCATATTCCAAATATTTTGGATAACTCTTGTGTGAGCGAACTTTGTTCGTCTCATTTGGTATCAGAGCTTCGTTTTTCCTGATCCTGGCCTTTGGCCACTCTCTTTACGAACCTTGTCTGAACTGGCTTGTAGCCACACACAAAACAAATTCTAGAGTTTCTCTGATTGTTTTGGTCTTTGACTAATTCAGGCTTTTTGCCATATAAAACTCAAGATTTTGTTGAAGAACATTTCGTTGCTAAGAAATCAAGAACAATATATATCATAAATTCTGTTAAAAAAAACAAAAAACAAAAATTATACAGAAAATAAATAAATAAATAAATAAAATAAAAAAACCCACCGTAACCTGTTTCCCGTGACCCGCACCCCTTTCCCTCCCCCACATTCCCCCCACACCATTTACGTGACCATTCCCTGCTTTTAGTAAAAAATCGTTGCCCTTGGCAACATATCTACTGATTTTTTTTTACCATATAAAATTCCAGAGTTCTCTAATTTTCCTGGTCATTGACCACCTCAGGCCTTTGGCTCTTACAATTAGAATTTCATTAAAAAAAAAAAACAATCTATTCCATAGCAAAATTGAAGAGGCAATCCACCATTGAAAACGAAACAGACTATTGACTATACCGGAATCACTCAAATTACAGGATTATATGGGCAAATAAAAAAAAGTAGAAGATACATCCACTGCAATTTTGGAAAAAAAATCAGTGCATTGCAAATTCCAAGAAAGTAGAAATCTGAAAGAAGAAAATCTGCCAAATCACAAGGTTGTTGTTGCTTCAGCTGTCCGTATAGTAAACGGCTCAATTAACAGCCACCGCTGTACCTTTTTCTGCAGTCGTTGTCATACACATTAACCATAGCAACATACTCTGTTTGATCCATATAGCAAAATTTCGTATACCCGCTGAAAATTATGTGCAATCGTTCATATAATCTCTTTACATTTTCAGTTCATTGTCATCGCCTGCATTTAGCTAATTGGTGTACCTTCACATACCATTCAACGTCCGTACTGTTCCGTTATTAATTTCTGTACTTTTTGTCGCCCCTATAGTGTCGTAATAAGCAATTGTTGCCATCATTATCCCCATACATTTTCTGCACAATTTCATTTAGCAACCAATAAAAAAATTGTATACGATATGAACCATACACATACAACCATCGTGACCATTCGTATCAAGCTAAAAGGAATTAGATTGAGACCATTCGTATCAAGTTAAAAGGAAGTAGATTGAAGTGATATATATAAATAATTAAGGATCGGGAAAAACATTATTTAAAAAGGGGAGAAATAAGAAAATAAAGTTCTTTTATATACTTGTATATATAATATTTATATAAGTAACTATAATAATAAAGGGTTATAAAAAGTATTAAGCATTTCATCAAGTATAGAAAAGAGATATTGGAAAAAAGGTGGAGAGGAAATTATACGTGAAAAGGTGATATAAAGGATCTTTATTATAATCCAAGGTTTTTAATATATCATTAAAAAAGAAGTTACTTTTCATTAGTGTTTTTTATATTTTATATAATAATTATTAAATAGATAGAGAATTTAAACATAAGCATATAAACGGTGTAAAGTTATAAGGATTATTTAATAAAGGGACAAGGGAGAATTTATTAAGAGCCATCCAACAAAATATAATGGTTCAAGTTATAAAAAAAAAGCCAATTCAAAACTATAAAAAGAGACCAATTAGAAGTTAGGAAGAGGATAGTTTAAGGTGTATTTAATATTCATTTCTAAATTGAGGTATTAATCAGAGACAAGTGAATATATTATTATATTATTAAAATAACTTTTAAGATAAGAAATTAAAAAAGAAAAGATTAAAAGTGAATATATTATTATATTATTAAAATAATTTTTCACACAAGAAATTAAAAAAGGAAAAGGTGACAAAGTGAATATATTATATTATAAAAGTGAGTTAGAATCATATATTAAGTTTAAAATATTAAAGGGTATTGGAATTACTTTTTTATTTTATATAAAAAGAAGTATAATATTGTATATAAAATATTTATGTATAAAGTGAAAGAAGTATAAGGAAAATGGATTTTTCTAAAAAGGATTGAAGAAATATTTAAAAATCATTTATTATGGAAGAATATCAAAATAATTTAGAAATACAATCACAAATATTGGAAGGGGAACTAGGACATTATAAAGTAAGCAATACAAAATTACAGTTTGAAATTGAGAAGGAAAAATATTTTAATGGGTTAACACAGAAAGATAATCGTTACTTCAAATAGCGTATTCGAGAACTCATTGCACAAAATGAAGAACTAAAGACTGAAAGACAAAAAATGGACCAAGACTTACTAGAATGAGATGAAGAAATATTACGATTAAAAAATCATAATCAAAATTTACTAGTTAAAATCAGAAAGTTAAAAGACAAGAAGCAAGGGAATACAAATTTAGAACAAAAAAATCAAGGTTTCAAGGAGAAATCAACTGAAAAGGAGGAAGAAATCTCTTGTCTAAGGAACCTTAACCAAAAGTTACTTGAACAAATTAAAATCTTAAAGGACGAAAGAAAGGAGAATCTAGAATCAGAAAAAGAAAATAGGTCAAAAAATAAGGAAGAACTTTTACGATTAAGACGACATAATCAAGATTTATTAACTCGGATTAAAAAATTGAAGCATGATAAGAAGACTTTACAAGAAAAGCTAGATCGCAAAACATCATTAGTCGATAAAGAAATGATGACAGACCCAATCAACCTTACAACTCAAAAGGAGGCAAATCTCGCTTATGTAAAGAAGTTTTCAAATGTCGAGGTACAAACAAGCCAAAGATATCAAGAAGACTCAAATCCAAAAGTTAATCAAGAAAAAGATGCAAGTATAAGAAGTAAAGATCAAGTTGCAAGGATGACTTATCAACATCATAATCACAAAAGTCGATACTTCAGCCACTCAATGTATCAACAGAAACAAATAACCGCTACGTCAAAGAACATTACTTCCACTACAAGTGAGGGTCAAAATAGAAGTGATTATGGGAGTAGAAATGTATCAAGTTCTTTCCAAGAACCCTATAAAAACCCAAATCCGCAGAAGATCGAATTAGGATGGGCAGACTCCCTTACAATTCGACAGTTCTGCTCAGTGCTTAGAAGATCCTATCGTCTCAGGTCCTCAACGATTACTAACTCAATAATGAAGAAGCATGAGACAGTAATTACAAGCTAGTGCAAGAGATAAGTCTTCCATAAAGTATGCTTTGAGGACAAAGCTTTTTTAAGGGGAAGGTAATGTTATGAACATAACTATACATATAAATAGATATTCATAACATAATAATTAATAAATAAATAATAACTATTAATAATAAAAGGACATGTCTCAAATGACATGACTATTGGTTAGGGCACCCCTGTGTGGGTATATAAACGAGCTCTCATTCTCAATTGTAATCATCTTACCTTATCTTATCTATTTTATACATTTATTCCTACATGGATTATTATGTCATATTCCAAATATTTTGGATAACTCTTGTGTGAGCAAACTTTGTTCATCTCAGGCCAACTGCAAGTAAATGTTCTAAAAAAATTCCATTAGGGTTGAACGTACTTAGCCTTTCAACATATCTTAGGTTCAAGTTGTTGAAATGGGTTGAGAATTCGTCAATTTTGTTGACGTTCCTCAACACGAAGCCCCCGACTTTCCAAGAAAAATGAATGAACTGTTTTTTTTCTCTTCTCATGGAATAGATGCAACCAATAGTTGTATTGCCTTGCTATTTCTGTAACAAACATTTTGTTTGTAATGTGACATGGAAGGAGAGCAGGTTTTTCCTTGGAGCCAAAAATATTTATCACACTACAATTCTCCATTTGTTCAAGAGCCCCCTTCCTATCCAAAAACTTAGTTTCCTGGTCAGATATGTGGGGAGCATCCTTTCCTAATAATAAAACTTTGAAAAAAAAGACAAAGTCACTAAAAACCTCATAAAAACAGTGGGAGGCCTTGTGCCTCCACAAGGCCTGGTACCAAAAGGTTACTGGGTCAAATTCCCAGTTTACCTTCTTGGACAGAGACGGTTTTGGAAACAGACAGCAATGCGCTATCGCGAAAACCAAGTAGGATGACATATAAAATTTCTTCTCCTTTTTGAAGCTTGACAATTGGGAACATATTTCAAGGGAAATTAGCTTCCCCAATAAAAAATGGCTTGTTCCTTGATTGTGAAATACAAAATATAAAGAACCATGCGGGAAATAGTTGATGTGGATTCATGTCTCGTTATTCTTGTAAACAACCAAGCAATTTCTCGGAATGGATTTCTAAATGAACTAACCTGCAAGCTTGTGATATCCTCACGAACTTCCATTGGGTCTTCCAGGAACTCGGGCAAGAGGTCCAACCCGTTATTATTCTTTTTTTAAAAACTTCTTGGAGTTTTCTCCTCTGAACGTCAATATTGGCTACGACAATCTTAACATCTGGCGGAAGACCTAAGGTGACAAAGAAACAAGAGAGTGGTCCCATAGTGGGATAATTCTTTGGCCTGATATATATTTATCGGTGCACCAAGAGACCAGCTCCTTACAGTCAAAATCTTCAGGGACACAACCTGCACGAGCAATTTCAGAGGTCCAAATTATTTTGTTCTGGGTGGAAGGGGATGAGTAGTAAGAATATGCATTGGACCACTGGATGTCCTGGTCCTCGTGCCCGAAGATGTTCACTATATCTCCACAGAACTACTGTCGAGCTGGTGCCACAAGTTTACGAGAACATCTGTTTTCTCCAAACGATGCTTGAAATGAACAGTTGGAGGGGATAATATAACCCTCTGCAAATGTTGGTTCAATGCGTGTGAATGGAAAATCTCCTCAAGCCTTTTGTTCATTAATAACAATCTCTATGGGTGTTGTATGATGAGTTGTTGGCAGTAAAGCTTACTTATTGCATACTTAGAAGTGCGAAGGTGGCAGGTATGACAAAGAGCAATTAAGGATTAGAGGTTTCATGAACGCGCCAACCCGACGATGCATGAACGACATTCCATGGTGTTTGAAATTAACACTCGGAAGGGATAATATAACCCTCCGCAAATCTTGGTTTAATGTGTATTAATGGGAGATCTCCTCGAACCTTTCGCTCATCAATGACAATCTATATGGTTCCTGCATGATGAGTTGTTAGCATTAAATCTTACT
>ML828388.1:35542-53858 GCA_009831015.1 Picea engelmannii
TATATATATATATATATATATATATATATATATATATATATATAGTTTTTATAAACAATTTTTTATTATAAACAAGTGTGAAGGTGACGGGAATGGGGAAAAGCAAGTAAGGAATGGCCAAGTATGAAAAGCAGTTGAACAAGTTTCAAAATAGGGTTATAGGGGATTCTCAAGAGAGGTGAGGACCCGATGGTCAAATTGTATGTCTTGGAAATTTTGACTGCAAAAGGCATAAAATGGAAGAGGGCATGATGGGGCAATCCAAAGGCCGGTTTGTATATTTGTGGAAATTTGGGTGTTGTTTGCAGGTCGCGGAACAATGGAAGGGAAATATTGAGCCCGCCTGTCTAGGAACCCGCAATCGAAAAAGTGCCTAAGTATGGAATAGGGAAACGGTCGGTCGGACTCGTTTTCGCTAATATATTGAAATTTGTAATAGATATCCCATTACTTGGCGAGATCTTTTATGCATGTATATTGCGGAATTCTGGGTGTTGTTTGCAGGTCACGGAACAATGCAAGGGCAATCTTGAACCCACCTGTCCGGGAACCCACAAACGAAAAATTCGGTAAGTATGGAATAGGGAAACGGTCAGTGGAATTTGTTTTCGCTAATATATTGATATTTGTAATAGATATCCCATTACCTAGCAGGATATTTTCTGCATATTTCTGGACAAGTTGTGTAGGGACAATTATTATGATTGTCTCCTCGAGGCATGGTGAGTTGTTAGCATTAAACCTCAGTTATTGCATACTTGGAAAGAAGTGCGAAGGTGGCGGGCACAAGAAAAAATGATTAGGAATTGGATATTTCGTGAACCCACCAACCCGATGATCCGTGAAAGAGTTTCGAAGAAATAGCCAAGTATGGAAAGCAAACGAACGAGCTTCAAAATGGGGTGACAATAGTTCCACAGGAGACGCGAGGACTCGACGGTCAAATTGTAGGTCTCAGAACTTTTGAGTGAAAACTATGTAACACGAAAGAGGGTATGATGCAGGACTCCGGCAGTAAATTTGTATATCCTGGAATTGGAATGTTGTTTGCAGGTCATGGAACAATGGAAGTGCAATCTAGAGCCCGCCTACTTGAGAATCCGCGATCGAAAAATTGGCTAGGTATTGAATGGGGAAGTGGTCGATTGAAGTCGTGATATAAAAGAACAAGTACAAATGTGAACCCGTGAGTCCGCCAACCTGCACAGTTAGACATTTTTGGAAAAATGACTAAGTAACCATGAAGAAAAAGTAGAGGGGAAAGAGAAACAAGAATTTGGTTAAGTATAGAAGAGGGGAAATAAGGGCCAATATATTCAAATATGTAATATATATCTCATTTCCTAGCAAGATCTTTTCTGCATGTTTCTGGAGAAGTTGTATACTTATTGCATATACTTGGAAAGAAGTGTGAAGGTGGCGGGCACATGAAACAACAACTAGGAATTGGAAATTTCCTGAACCCTCAAACTTGACGATCCATGAAAGAGATTCCAAGAAATGGCCAAGTGTGGAAAGCGACCGGACGAGCTTCAAAATAGGGTGAAAAGGGTTCCTGAGGAGACGTGAGGCCCCGAAGGTCAAATTGTATGTATTAGAACTTTTGAGTGCAAAATGTGTAACATGGAAGAGGGGATGATGTGGGAGTCTGGAAGTCAATTTGTATATCGCGGAAGCTGGGGTGTTGTTTGCAGGTCAAGGAACAATGGAAGTGCAGTCCGCATGTCTAGGAACTTGAAATCAAACAAGTTGGTAAGTATGGAATAAGGAAATGGTCGGTGGTACTCGTTTTCGCTAATATATTGATATTTGTAATAGATATCCCATTACCTGGCAAGATATTTTTTGCATGTTTCTAAACAAGTTGTGTAGGGATAGTTAGTATGACTATCTCCTGGAGGCATGGTGAGTTGTTAGCATTAAACCTCAGTTATTTCATACTTGGAAAGAAGTGCGAAGGTGGCAGGCACAGGAAACAATGATAGGAATTGGAGATTTCGTGAACTCGCCAACCCGACGATCCGCAAAAGATATTCCAAGAAATGGCCAAGTATGGAAAGTAGACGCATGAGCTTCAAAATGGGGTGAAAATAGTTCCCCAGGAGATGTAAGGACCTGAAGGTCAAATTGCAGGTCTCAGAACTTTTGAGTGCAAACGGTGTATCACAGAAGAGGGTATGATGTGGGAGTCCGGCATTAAATTTGTATATCGCGGAAGTCTAGGTGTTGTTTGCAGGTCACGGAACAATGGGAGTGCAATCTAGAGCCCATCTGCCTGGGAATCGACAATCGGAAAAGTGGATAGGTATGGAATGGGAAGCGATCAGTCAGAGTCGTGATATAAAAGCACGAGTGCAAATGTGAACCCCTAAGTCCACCAACCTGCATAGTTAGACATTTTCAGAAAAACAACTAAGCAACCAGAAAGAGAAAGTAGAGGGGAAAAAGAAACGGGAATTTGGTTAAGTATATAAGAGGGAAAATAAGGGCTAATATATTCAAATCTGTAATAGATATCCCATTTCCTAGCAAGATCTTTTCTGCATGTTTCTGGAGAAGTTGTATACTTATTGCATATACTTGGAAAGAAGTCTGAAGGTGGGGAGCACATGAAACAACGACTAGAAATTGGAAATTTCCTGAACCCACCAACTCGACGATCCGCGAAAGAGATTCCAAGAAATGGCCAAGTGTGGAAAGCGGTCGAATGGGATTCAAAATAGGGTGACAAGGGTTCCCGAGGAGACATGAGGCCCCGATGATCAAATTGTATGTATCAGAACATTTGGGTGCAAAATGCGTAACACAGAAGAGGGGATGATGTGGGAGTCCGGAAGTGAATTTGTATATTGTAGAAGCCCGAGTGTTGTTTGCAGGTCATGGAACAATGGAAGTGCAATTTAAAGACCGTCTGGGTGGGAAACCGCGATTGAAAATGTGGCTATGTATGGAAAGGGGAAGCGCTCGATCAGAATCGCGATATAAAATCATGAATAAAAATGTAAACTCATGAATCCGCCAACCCGTGCAGCAAGACATTTTCGAAAAAAAAATTACTAAGCAACCAAAAAGATAAACTACAGGGGAAAAAGAAAGGAGAATTTGGTTAAGTATATAAGAGGGAAAAGAAGGGGAAAATAGAAAAGCGGAGGGCAATTTTCGTAAGCGGGAATTGGTCTCAAACAAGCCCCATTGTTGCAAAACCATCATTTTCTAGTCCAATATTTTATCCACTTACTCGTTTTCTATTGTGCTTGTACCATTAAAAAGGGTGTGAGCAAATGCTTTGTTGAAGATTTATTTTTATTGCAACTTGTGGGAGTAATTGTGTTCTTGATACATTCTTCCATGACTTTGACATATTAACTTAAGTATTAAACTTATTACATGATGGGTTGTTAGGATTAAATCTTAATAATTGCATGTCTAGAAACAACAATGACGATCTTGAATTTTAATATTGTAGTTGATTTCGTAGTCCCATTTGACTACAACCACCATAGATCAGATTTTTTGTTTATTTATATTCGCGAAGAAGAAATTTGGTAATTTCATTAATAAAGTAAAAAGTGCTCAAATAGAGGCCAAGGGATGGACTTGACAAATAAAATGTTTCCTTTTGGAGTAAAGGAATCATGGAAGCGAAAGGGAAATAAGAAATCGTTTGCTTAACAAGGTTGAGATGAAAACGAAATTTCTAGGGCGGGGCCCCGACTATCGCATCGTGAATTAGTGTTGCTATGTTCTATCTGCATTACAAATAGAATTGAATGTTGGTTTGAAATTGTTTGAAATTCATTTTTGTTTCCATAGAAGCTTGACGGGATCGACACAATGCATTGTCATATAATTTTTCAATGCTGCATCATAGATCAAATTACTTGAGCCAATACAACATTCAAGAACTACGAGACTATCAAACCATGCTAATGAGAAGAGGTGTTAAATTCAACAAAGAAGCAGCAACCAAGATTCCAAGGCAAATTTTTTAATAGTAAATCCATAAAAAATTGCCATCATTGCCATAAAAAAGATACTGGGCAGTGTATATCTGTCCATAGAAATTGGACTGAGTTCTTTGCACTGAAACATTGAACATATTTGTCATAAATACAGGTACAAGATGTACAACAAAAAAGAAGAAGCATGCATACAATTATGTGTTGTTCCTCTAGCGGGACAACATGCATGAGCCATCGAGATGATCTTAAACATGCATACAAAACTCATTATCATGCTTTTTTTTAGGAAGTCCTTGCAGTCTTCTCCTCGGAAGGTCAATGTTTGTTGCCGCAATATCAATATATTGCGGAAGACCTAAGGTGACAAAGAAACAAGAGAGTGGTTATGTAGTAGAAAAATTCCTTGGCTTGAAGCAGGTGAACAACACTCCTTCTCTTGACGCTGGCGACCTGGAGACATTGCAAGGCACCACTGAATTGTACAAATAACAGGGAAAATGCCTCGGTGAGAAGAGTTTCTAATCTGCGACTGCCACTGCAAAGAGCATGACATCCCGCAACATTGCTCCAATGTCCCACCCCAGCAAGAAAGCAACCCAAAACTTTTCAAACGCAAGAGGACATAAGAATCCATCCTCGCGGTAAAATTGATAGTTCTCACAAGCTTCTCGCGAGGAAGAAGATGGAAAACGTTGTAGGGCAAGTGGAAGAGCCTAAAATTGAAAGTTGGGACACACCAAGAAACCACCTCCTCACAGTCGAAGACTTTAGGGACACACCCTGCATGAGCAATTCGAGAGGTCAAATTAATTCGTTCTGGGCGGAAGGGGACCAAGAGACCCCCTCCTTACAGGCAAAGACTTCATGGACACAGGTTGCATGAGAAATTCCAGAGGCCCAAATTAGTCCATTTTGGGTGGAAGGAGATGAGTAGTAGGAATATGCCTTGCACCAGTGGGAGTTTTGGTCCTCATCCCCTAATATGTTAATTGTATATCCAGAGAATAGGAGAGTGGTCCTGCAATTAAATAATTATTTGGCTTGAAATATATCTCTGGGAGAATCAAGAGACCATTTCCTTACAGTGAAAGACTTTCGCCCAGAACATACTAATTTGGACCTTTGGAATTCCTACTCTTGAGTTGCAAAGCGACTATTGTTTCTTTTCTGAAACCCCTTCCTTTGGTCTTGTCAGGGTCTCCATCGCCGAGCCAGGAAGTGCCCCCTGTTATTGTTGATTTCAATTTGGGCGCAGGAGTGGGAACAACGTTTTCTTTGCCATCATCTATCGATGTATCATCGTCCATCAAATCATCTTCTTCCGGCTCAAAATCGACCGCATCAACCTCTATGCCAACCATCAACACATGCAGACAGGTTGTCTGAGCGGGCGAGGTTGCCTTGGAATTATTTGGCTTGAAATATATCTCTCGGTGCACCAAGGGACCATCTCCTTTTTTGCTCCTGGGCGGAGGGATATGAGTAGTAAGAATATTCCCTAGAGCACTAGAATTTATGTTCATCATGCCCAAAGATGTTTACTATATCTGGATATAACTGTTATCAAACTGCTGCCATAAGTTAACAAGAATGTTTGTTTGCTCCAGATGATGTTTGAAATGAAAATTCAGAAGGAATAATATAACCCTCTGCAAATCTTGGTTTACTGCTTATAAAAGGGAGATCTCCTTGAACCTTTTGCTGATCAATGACAATCTCCATAGTTTGTGCATAATGAGTTGTTACCATTAAAGCTTACTAATTGCATATTTAGAAAAAAGTGTGAAGGTGGTGGTGACGACGAAGAGTGATTAAGGATTATAGATTTTGTGAAGGCGCCAACCAAGCAACGCACGAAAGATATTGCATGATGCTTGAAATGAACACTTAGAAAGGATAACACAACCCTCCGTAAATCTTGGTTTAATTTGTATTAATGACAAATTTGCTCCATCCTTTCAGACATTAATGACAATCTTAATGGTTCCTGGACGATGAGTTATTAGCATTAAATCTTAATAATTGCATATCTAGAAAGAAGTGTGAAGGTGGCGGGGATGGCGAAAAGCGATTAAGCATTGCACATTTCGTCGACCCGCCAATCCGCGAAAGAGATTCCAAGAAATGGCCAAGTATGGAAAGTGGTCGGTTGGGCTTCAAAATAGGGTCACAAGTTACACTCATGAGACGTGAGGGGCCGATGGTCAAATTGTATGTCTCCAAAATTTTGACTGCAAAATGTGTAACATGGAACATGGCACATTGACGGATTTTGACGGTCAATTTCTATATCACGGAATTTCGGGTGTTGTTTGTAGGTCGTGGAACAATGGAAGCACAATGTTGAGCAAACCTGGCCAGTAACCGACGATGGAGATAGTGTCCAAGTATGAAATGGGTAAGCAGTTGGTCGGACTTGTGATATAAAAGCATGAGACATACTTAGAACATGGCATATTGACGGGCTTGAAAATAGGGCCAGAAGTTCTACTCAGGAGACGTTAGGGCCCGATGGTCAAATTGTATGTATCCCAACTTTTGATTGCAAAATGTGTAACACAGAACATGGGACAATGACAAACGTCGACGATCAATTTGTATATTGCGGAACTTCAGGTGTTGTATATAAAAGCATAAGACATTCAAAAAAATGACTAAGTAACCAGAAAGGGAAAGTAAACGAGAAAAATAAAGGGGAATTTGGTTGTCAATGTAGATAAGGGAAGTTTGGGTGTTGTTTGCAGGCGACGGAACAATGGAAACGCAATGTTGAGCCCGCCTACCCCGGAACCCGCGATCCAAAAAGTTTGCTGAATATGGAATGGGGAAGCGGTCGGTCAGACTCATGATAAAAAAGTATCAGTGGAAATATGAACACATGAATCTGCTAACCCGTGCACCTAGACATTTTCTGAAAAACGACTAAGTAACCAGAAAGGGAAAGCAAAGGGAAAAAAGAAAGGGGATGGGAATTTTTGGAAGCAGGAATTGGTGTAAGAAAGTCCCATTGATGGTCTTAACAATAACTATGAAGTGCATTAAACAGGTGAACATGCTCTTCAATCAAAGAATAGATAAAGCAAGCGTTGCTTATAGTTTCTAGGATGTGTTTGCATAAGAGAAGCATCAAAAAGCCACAAGAAAATCAATTTTGGGATGTTTAAGTAAAATTATTATACTGTCAACTTCATCGTAAGTATAACAACGATGAATTTGAATTTTAAGATGAATTTAAATTTTAAATTTTTGTGGTTGATATGATAGTTCCATTGGACTTCACATAGTATATATCCTTTTATTTCAAAATATTCCTGAGATGAATTTTGCTAAGTTCATTGATCAAGGAAAAGTGTTAAAACGAACCACATACTACATTTGCGTCAGAGAGCTTATATTAAAAGGCAAAGCAGGTCTTGTATATTCTTTAAGATCATAGAAAAACCGCCAAGATCTTGAATGTATCATTAATTTTTCAGAACGAAGCATACAACCAAGAGCCAAGTAAAAACCAAATGTATTGAAAGTCGAGGCACAAGGCAATGCATGAACACAGAAGGCGCCAAGTGAGATTCCATAATGCATAGAGCAGTATGCATCGACCTATGCATCAAACACTTTGATATAAAAAAAAACACACGTGGCATTGGTTTTCTCTTACATCTAGTATATGTTCCCATGAGAAAATAACTGGGGCCATGAGATATGAACAAAAGTTTTCCAAACACAAGACAACATAAAACCAACAGAGCTTCGACATTGTATCCCAACTATAACCAAACCCCCAAATGGGGAACAATAAACTTGTCGATTACTATTTTACCATGAAGCAAGATCACTATGGACATTTGCTTCTGATAGTGCCATGTTCTATCACTACCATTTTTAACAATGCCAAATTTCCAATATTATTGGAAATGCCTGATGGTTCCACCCAGAGGAGCAAGCCATTTCGACAGTTCAAAGGATGGGCCTGATTTATTCACAGTTGGATACTTTGTATGGGGTTTGTCCTCATGCTTCCCATTTCTGGACTGAACAATCTCATGCGCTTGTACATCAGCAATAAATGCACCCGCCTGTATGAATTCCAATGCCCGAACTCTCCAATCCCTATAGGGACTTCTAAAGATCTCAAGCTCATGTTTGAAACCATGTTGAGCCCTTTTTTTTTCAATTAGGGCACCGATAAAATGCAGATATCCTACCATAAAAGTATAGTTGGAGATCATCTTTTTTTTTATTTGGGTAGCCAAAAAATGCAGAAATCCTACCATGGCTATATAGTTGGAATTTTTTTTTCCAATTTGGGCACCCAAAAATGTGCAGACTCCTCCAACAGATCTATAGCTAGCCATCATTTTTTTTCATTTGGAAACCCCAACAAATATGCAAAATTCTCACTGGGAGATGCAAAAAAACATCAAAATAACAACAACATCGATTTGATTTGTAGTTAGTTTCTCCTTGTTTTTTCAAGTGCGCAAAAGAGACAAAATCTTTGGAAATAAATTTTTATAGCCATAGATGTAAACTCCAAAGAAATCGAGTCCCACGAACATTCATTTGGGTATTGAAGAAAAATTACAGATACACATGAGATTTTTTCATTTCCTGCCAAAGCTTGATATGATTTTTTTATTTTTTTTTCAACCAGTCGATATACAGTATTGCATTGTCCTCAATTAAGGTAAATTTGGTATGGACCCAAAAGTCACCAACATGTAGACATTGTTTTCATTCTTCTGTAAGTATACTTCATATGGCAATTTTGCTAACCCAGGAAGCGTATCTTGTAACATACGTTGTCTAATTGTACAATGCACGATTGTGTTGCCCACGGTTCATATGACAACATTGAGGAAATGTCTATATATGTAAGGGATTTTTTTACTGCATCGTAGACAATCAATTGTACAATCATTTATGAAAGCAGAGACAGAAGTAGGAGAATTGCATTTGGCACATACAGGCTTGAAGGGGGTCGAGTATGCATTCATTGCAACCAAAACACCCTCAACCTGGGCACGTGAGCATATAAATTAATATATTGAACAATATAATATACAACTGCACAACAACAAAAAAAAAACTGCAGAAAATTGGTGAAGGCAATTTGTATGAGCAAAGTGAGGATGAAATTGTAGATGTATACACACAACAGTGGTAGAGCTAGTTAGTTTCTTGAGATCTCGTACTATGTTTGTTCACAATTTTGTTACAAATGTTGCTTGGGTTGTGAGAAAGATCATTTCTTTAACATCTCTTTTATTTGTTATATTTTTGAAGAGAATAAGTGGAAATTTCCCTTTATACAATTGTTGTTCCATTGAGGAAAACAAATTTGAATAGGTGTCGAACAATTGCAGCTGCAACATGGAACAATGCAATAGTTGTGTAACATAACCAAGATACACGGACATGTGAAAGTAAAGGAAAAAACTAGATATGGAGAACAGTACCATTTCCTTATCGTTGTCTGACTCTCCATCTTTTATGTGGAGAATGTGTTGCGAGCCAAGTTTTCTCACTAGTGTGACAGTTGCACCAATGGTTCCGATTGGGTAAGTGTCGTTTCTCTGTGCAAGCTAGTTGATTGTTGTGTCCAGGACGAAACGATATCTGAACAAATCGCGGGAATTTTTTCCACAATACTTGTTTCGTTGAACGATATAATCCAATCACAATCACCATGGTCATATATTGTTTTGGGAAATATATTAAAAAATGGAATGGATATCCCATTACCTGGCAATGTCTTTTCTGCATGTTTCTGGACAAGTTGTGTGGGAAGAGTTAATGTGACTGTTATCAGCGCTTCATTGTCTGTCATGTCATCACACATAATGGATCTAGTTTTGTTTTCCTTGTCCAAGTAGGTGCTATAGACGACCATTATGTCCCTAACGAACACTTGACCAGTTCGGTGGTTGTTTAAGCCCTCTATTGATAGTATTTTGGGTGTTATAAGTTTAGACCTGGTGGCATTTTTTGAACAGGAAAAGTAATGTGAATTATAGTCTGCATTATTTTTTTGTTTTCTTTTTTCCTGGCATAAATGTACAAGTAGACAGACAACATGGATGAAGTATGGAGCTGGAGTTTTGCAACCAGACCTCTTAGTCTGCGGAACTTGCGCTATGTTCGGCATCTCACTTGTGCTCGTTGATACTTCTTGTGAACTGCAAAGTATGTGTTGCAGATGACATCATCATATTTATCATGGCATAGATGAATAAATAACTCAGGATATTTGTTTAGTAAACATATGAGGAACACAATGTATGAATCTTTACCTTTGGCCTTGTCAGTCTGTTGATGTTTGCGATGATTGACTACTCATGGCCATGTCACTAGTCCAACTTTTTCTGATGCAAGCATGTGTAGACGAACACCATAAGAACTAAATAAGCATATGGAATGTATATTGTCCATAATTGTTATGAATGTCACATACATGGTCAAAGGAGATGGAATACGAAATAGGGTGTTAAGGGATACTCAGGAAACATGAGGACTCAACGGTCAAATTGTATGCCTTAGATTTTTTGACTAAAAAAATGTGTAACATGGAATAGGGCATGATGGGGGGGGGGGGGGGNTGAACCCGCCAGCCCAGGAACCCGCGATCGAAAAAGTGGCTAAGTATGGAATGAGGAAACCGTCGATTGGAGTCATGATATAGAAACATGAGTATAAGTGTGAATCCATGATTCCACCAACCCGCGTACCTAGACATTTTTTGAAAGATGACTAAGCAAAGCAACTAGAAAGTGAAAGTAGAGGAGAAAAACAATGGGGAATTCAGTTAAGTATAGAAGAGGGAAAAAAAGGGATAATAGAAAGTGGGAAAATTAGAAATGAGGAGGGCAATGTTTGGAAGCGGGAAGTCTCAACAAAGGCCCATTATTGCCAAATCATTGTTTTCTAGTCCAATATTATATGCACCCACCCGTTTTGTGTGTTTGATTTACTAGCACAGTTGATATACCTTTTCAAAGATTGTACTTCAACACCCTCTGTTGTGGCATATAAGAATTCATCTTCCTGTCCAACTAATTTATTTCTTTCAATGTAGCAACGTCGAACATACAATGGACATGAAGGTAAGTTAGTATGCAGAAAGACATGTAAAAAAAAGAAATGCGGTTCTATTTATTTCAATGTAGCAGCAAAGAGAATACAATTCACATGAGGATAAGTTACTATGTAGAAAGATACATAGTATCTACATACAATAAATTAGGTGCAAAACAATAGAACAAGTAGAACAAATATACAAACAATAAATGAAATACTAAACAATGGAATATGAAATAAGAGTAGAAGCATGCACCTTTGTATCTCCTCTTCTACATTTGCGGCAAAGAGTCCATCGTCTTCTCCAGCTATTCTGTTTGTTTAAATGTAGCAATGCAAAAAAATACAATGGACATGAAAGTAAGTTGGTATGCATGAATACATGTAAAAAAATAAACAGAGTTCGATTTATTTCAATGTAGCGACACATAGAATACAAAGGACACAAAGATAAGTTATTATGTAGGAAGATACACAATATCTACATACAGTAAACTAGGTGAACACATATACAAACAATAAATGAAATACAAAACAATGGAATATGAAATAACAGTACAAGCATGCCCCTTTGTATCTCCTCTTCTACATTTGCGGTAAAGACTCCTTCGTCTTCCCTAGTTATTTTGTTTGTTTCAATGTGGGAACACACAAAATACAATGAACATGAATGGAAGCTGGTATGCAGGGGAGAACAAGTAATATGTACATACAATAAATGAGAGTCAAAGGAATAAAATAAAAGATAGTTAGAAACATGAACCTTTGCTTTTCTTGATCCATGGTTGTAATTATATAGAGTTTTTCCTGCCCAAAATATATTACAAGCCAAAAAATATTAAGAAATTGCATGGCCATAACTGAATGATTTTGGTTTTGTGCAGCAAAATATCTAGATATGCTTTGAGACATGGAAATATAATTTTGCAATATCTTTGATGTACATCTCATATTTCAAGCACAAGACAAATTGTACCGTGGTCAGACCAGTCTATGTACAAGATAAAGAGGTTGTATTGTGATATGGGAACATTTCACCATATATGGTTAATAAGTGCGTTTTGCACATGTTTTATCTTAACAAAAAGACAACGGACATTGTAATTTCACTTGTAGTTGTCCAATTATTTATTATGCCACTATTTTGTATCATGTCAACACTGAAGTATCCTAGAATGATAATGGTTTCGTCCAAATGTAAATGGTGTGATGCATTTGAGAACACATTCATTATGCTAGAAATGTTGCACACCAAGCAGTATAGAAATTGAATATTGCAATTTGCAATCCACGGAACACCACTCTTGCTAGAACCATCTCAATATCCTTTTCTTCTACAAGAACATTTTGCAAAGGCATGTAGGTATGGTTCAGGGCTAGGAAAACAAATTGGAGAAAAATTTAAGAGTAGGATAGGAAGGCATGGGGCAGGCGTCAAATCTTGACTTCACCAGACACGACAAACAACAGAACCGCAGATCCACTTGTGGGTGTAGGACTTGAACACCACAAAGTGAAAAAAAAAATAGCTCCATCTGTCGGTGCAGGACCCCAACCTTGCAAAGTCGAAGCAAACAAAAGAAAACAACACGCAACAAACCAGCGAGGAAGCATGAACATGACCAACTGCAGCCAGAGGACCTCAAAATCGTAAACTTGAACCAAACAACAACAAGCAGCAACCGACGAACCAATGAACCAATGAACAAGCAACAACCACTGAATTAGTAAACAACATATGTATCTCCAATGATTACCAAATTGCATCCCAAGCACAAAAGTAACCCGAAACATATGACGAGCATGCCAATAGAAATAATCAAACATTCTTACTTGAAAACTGCAAATAATAAACAACAAAGAATGAATAGAAATGAAATTATGGCATCGAAACTTACTTCGCAACGATGAACGACATAAGCGTAAGTCAAATTGTGGGTGCAACACTTGGACCCCACAAAGTAAAAAAAATAGCTCCAACTTCGGATGCAGGACCCCAACCCTGCAAAGTTGAAGTAAACAAAAGCAAGCAACAAGCACCAACAGGTCCAACCGTAGGTGTAGGTCCTCAACCTTGCAAAGTTGAACCAAACAACAACAAGCAACAACCAACAAACCAACGAACAAGAAGCACCCATCAAACCAGTAAACAATGTATGTATCTTCAACGATGACCAAATTGCATTTCAAACATAGAAGAAGTATGAAACATACAATGGCTATGCAACTAGCGGTGGACAACAATATTGTCCAAATTGACTGCAACATTGTATGGAAAAATTCGAGGAAAAATGTATTGTGAGAAGCCTATTTAGGTAAGAATTTAAGGCTGTCAGGTTGTTTAAGGGCCTCGCGGTATGCAAACATTTACGTTGTTGGGCCTGTTTAATGACCTCATGCTATGTAAACATTTAAGCTATCAGGCCTATTCAAGTACCCCAAAAAAAGTGTCAATGCTCTAAACCTTCAGTATGTAAACATTTTAATACAAATAGAAATAATAAAAACATTAAAAAAACAACGTCGATGCTGAGAACTTTCGGTATGTAAACATTTCAGTAAAAATGTAATAAAAATTAAAAAAGAGTGTCTAAGCTCAAAACTTTGGATATCTAAACATTTACAACATTGGGAACAACGAAGCTGGCAATACGACCTCCAATATATTCTCCAATGAGACGATGACATATAAGGTTTTTTTTATTATATAAAAAATAATGTTTTTACTTCTATAGTTCGAACAATACAGATGATGCGAAAATGTATAGTCAAAAGACATATTAATATGAAGTCAACAAATCCCCCGGATGGGGTGACACGTTGACTATTCGAGACACCTGGAGTGGAGCCAGGCCAAACCCCGTCCCCTCGACATTAAGGATGGGAGCTGGCCCCAACCACCATTCTCATGACAGGGGACTTATCCCTCGCATGAGCAGTCTGGAGCTACAGTCAATTAAGGAGGAGGAGTTAATGGAGGAGGTCGTCCCATTGCCCCATCCATTTATGACTCTCTTGCACCATGGATTCATCCAGTTCGACCTTGCCCTACACTAGTTCTGCAATGGTGAGCTCTGGTGCAGCCACCAGTCCACCCTCTACACTGTATCTATCTGAATTTCCATTTTGATGCCGCACGAACAAGGGAAGCCACGTCGTGGCTCAGCCTGGTATGCCCTCGCTGCCTGACGAAAGAGACTGCAAAGGATGGAACGAACGTTATCTATGGCTCAGAATCAACTCACGCGCAGAGGAAATGTGGCCAGAATGCCTCCCATGGCATATGTGGAAGAGGTCTTCCCAGAGGAGCCAATTCAGGCTCCCTCAGATCATTTCCTCTTCATTGTGCCTGATAATTGGCAGCCACCAAGCGATTTTCGGGAGGAAGCCTTCTTGGCCGCTACTAAGGAACAACAATCTTGCGACACAGAGGTTTTTCCCACTTGCTACTTAGAGGAGGAGATTCCAGAAGAGCTGGTCTCTCTAGAGGCCGCACCCGCAGTTGGACACACCTCGGACAAAAGCATGGAGAGGGACTAGAATGAGGAAGCAGGTATGGAGCAGCAAAGGGAGGCAGTACCAGGCGAGGCTGAGGAGAACAGATCAGAAGGCACGACGAGAGAGGGTGGCACAGTTCTCACGCCACCTCCCATATCGTTCATGCAGAAATAGGGGCGTGTCCCACCACCTTTTTCCCACCTGGAGCACCTTGAATTGTTGTTTGATTTGTGGGGCTAGATGGCGGACCAAGTCCACCGTGGCACCCTCATGAGCCAACGTCTGGATATGCTCTACGATGCCTTTTCCAACGCGCCAGCAGGGCATAGATGCCCAACTTGTGCGCAACCTTTCGTGATGCCAACTAGGGCAGGAGCGCAGGATAATGACGTCGACATGGCCACCTCTGAGGCCACCAAGTAATTGCAATGGTCGTGCTTCTGGTTTCAGTCTTGTTGCTTAGGGTTTTGTTTATGCTTCTAGTTGTATTTTGTAAAACTATAGTCACAGTTCAGACAATGGAACGCCATCAGTCATGGTTTCCTACAGGCAAGACAGATGGTGAACCACCTATTTTGGACAAGGAGAACAATGGTTGTTAGTTGTTCCGGTTTATGCTAAATCGACGAAACAACTGGCAGCCCATGCATAGCTGTATTTTTGCCACTTAATATAGCAGGAACCACATTTTTTTTAACTTAAAAAAAATATGAAGTCAATGAATTATTGATCGCTATAGTCCCTCTATGCCTTCGATAGGGACTAATAACCATCAATTTCACACTCGTCGCGTCTCAACAACTATGTTAGATTTGGTTTCAGTTATATTAAGGTGCTCATATTCCGTGCTCCAACAACTTTTGTCCAACCAAATGACGATTCCATATGTTATATGGAAAAATCGAGCTCAAATCTTTTATGGTTCTTATAAGTACTTTGATAATACTTTATATAAGGATATGTTTTTTTTCCAGTAGAAAAATTTCCCAATTATATTTATGAAATATAATTTTGTTTTACATCACCAGGGAAAAAAACAATGTTCTTTCCGCAATAAAGGTTCCTATGAATGACTATGATCAAGGTCCATATGAAGTGGCCGGAAGCAAAGCCATTGCATAATTACAAGCCAAATATACATGGTTGAAGGAGTTGATTATCCTTTTTCCCAAAGGGAAGGGCAGAGAAAAAGCAAATATAATTTTTGATACAAATAATATGAAAACAAGCTGTGTTATTGTGCGATTCAAAAAACTGGAGATGACTAAAAGATATTAGGATATGTTACATCATTAAATATCTCCAAACACAATTTTTTGCATGTTTAGCATGTCCACAATGGAAATTGATGGCCCACGATGGAATTTGATGGAATTTGGTCGAAACATTATTATATTATTTAATAATATTTACTTTAAAATAATTTCATTTTAATCAATGATTAAATTTCCTATTTAATAATAATAATTCAACATACTATTTAACAAAAATCATAGAATCTACTCTTGATAATTTAACCTTAAAAACCGTGCTATGGTATTTATTGTTGAGAACATGACCTTAAAAAACATTCAATACAATTTCGTTTTCAATGCATTTCTAAGTTAAACTTTCAAACATCAATTGCGACAGGTGTTTGAGATTGGTTGAGAGCTTTAGTTGGTTATGGTATAAAAGTTTCAACATGTAATTTTTTGAGGATGTTCACATTGATAATGGATCTTCATCCTCGCGTAATTCTTGATTAATTACAATATGTAGTTAGCTTAGGTTTATAAACAATGAGAATATTATACCTCCTCATATGACTCTTGATTAATTACAATATGTTGATAGCTTAGATTTATAAACAAATCTTGAATGAGAATATTAGACCTCCTCATATGACTCTTAGTTTGAATGGAGGATCTTGTGTATTGTGTGTTGTTTATTTGAATGGAGGATCTTGTGTATTGTGTGTTGCTTATTTGAGGACATTAGGAGCTGAAGCTATTTGAGCGGGTTTGGGACCTTTATGTTATTTGTTGTTGTAGTGAGGATGTTTCTTCTTGGGATACTTGGGTTTATCTTTCTGCTAGGCAACTAAGGCTTTGTTGGAGGTACCTACAATGTTGATCACTCCAAGTTGTACAAGCTTATCTTCATCTCTAATCAAAGAAGCATACAAGGACTCAGGAGTGGGTTTTTCATAGGCTTTCCGTAGAGCCTCTCTCATGGCATAAAAGGTAGATACAAACATAGATTATGCACTACCTAGCTTAGAAAGAATAAGATATATGCAACGCTCTTCCTCCATTTTTATCTGGTTAAATAAAAAACATTGTTGTGTAAATGTTTTTTATTTAACCATATGAGGGTGTGCTCTACCAATAGTGCATCAGTGCTTCCATTGTTACGTTGTGCACTGTGTATTTTTAAAATAACGCTATTAGGGTGTGTCCTTATTTCCCGGTGCGTCTTTATTTTCGTAGCGTGCCGGATAATATTGTTCTTTATTTGAAATTAACCTTGTTACTGTGCGCTGGTTTTGAGGGCACCGATGCCCATGTTGTCGAAAATGCACGGGTGCGTTATGTACTTATAAAAGCACCGGTGTAAAAACATATGCTAAAACCTCTTACCACTCACCTCTGTTAGTATGTGATTCAAAAACATAAAGTTTGTAAACTAAATGCAATGGCAATTCCCATATTGACAAGAATCAACAATGTTCGTAACACATGAATTCAAGTAGGGATTTACAAAGACAAAGTGTCTAAGATTTTTTGGGAATCTTTCATTAAGTGGCACACAAAATAGTGCATACACCAATACGGCAAGTGTGAGCTATGTGATGGATTTAATGCTATGGAAGGGTACATTGTGAAATGTTACACCATATTAGGGAATACATAAGAGTCAATTAAAATATAGATGATATTAGTTTTTAGATGCCAAAAACAAGTATTATGTGATGAATCAATGTGCATTCATCAATAAAACATTGGAAGTGAAGATATTGATGGATTATTGAAAATCTAGCTATTATTTTGACATTTTATAATATTTGTTATCTTTCATAAATAACAAGTGATTTCAAAATTTTACATTTTTTAAGGGTATTTTTTTAATTACCCTTCTAAAATGAGTTAAAACCCCTTAAAAAAAATAAAAAGAGTTCAAATTTAATTTGAAAGTGATTAGTATTTAAAATATTAAAATTTCTTAAACTTCACTCGAGCAATGGGTGGTCCATAAAGAATTATACACTCAAGAGGAACTGCTACATATCGTGTAACTCCAACATGAGGCATCACCCTTAAGCTGCATATATTAATAAAAAAATTAATTTGTAAACAAAGTTATCTGATTTAATTCAATAAAAGAATTATTTTTAAACAAAAGTATTTTATTTAATCCTTATCTTGACTAAAAGAAAAGGTTGAGTTCATAATCATATGTCCAGCCCATGAAAGAAAAGGTAGAGTTCATAATCCTATGTCCAGCCCACGAATCCGAGTGAGTGGTGGTTTGCCACCAAGCACTTCCACCATACCCAACACACAACCTTTCTATAACATAATTATCTATTAAAATAATATTATAATTATAACATAATTATTTTTTAAAATAATATTATAATTGTAAAACAATCCAATTAAATTCAATCAAAAAAATATGTATCTTTTAAAATAATATTATAATAGTAAAGTAATCCATTTAAATTCAATAAAAAAAATTCCGCAGAACGAGATTTTTAAGGTGAAAAAAGACGACAAATGTTCAAAAAAAAAAAAGCA
>ML828389.1:0-18446 GCA_009831015.1 Picea engelmannii
GGACATTGAGGGAGAGGTGTGGTAGCAACCCTGCCACGACCTACTAGCACTCCCATCGTGGCTTGAACTGTAGGTTAACGATTACCTAGTTCGAGAAGACCCACGATGTCATGAGGGCAGACTGTGACATTCCCTCATGATGATTCTAAAGGGCACGCAATAAGGAAGGGTATGTATTCCTTAGAGGCCCTTAGTCTTCCACAAGATCACCTAACGAAGTATTGACTCCAGGGGTTTGACATCTACCAAATCCAGTCAAGAGGCGAGTGGCACCCTTGGAGCACGTAGTGCGTCTTGAAGGGAACGTCGCACGAATAAAATGGAAAGAGGCGAGTGGCACCCTTGGAGCACATTGTGCATCTTGAAGAGCACATCGCAAATTTAATTGGTAAGTTAATAAACCTAGTTCCTAGAAAATTATTCCTCCTTAGGACCTGGTCGGCCTTAAAATGAATGACGTGATAAGTAAAGTTTAATAACAATTTTTCCCTTAAAAACTGTCGCCAAGCTTAGTGAATTTAAAACCTAGGTCTAAGTAGAACATGTGGATAAAGAAAAACTAAATAAACATGTAACAAGAAGGGGGGTAAGAAATTTAAACTTTAACTATTAAAGTAAAAATTATAATGGAGGATTAAATTTATTAAAAGGGTAAATGGTTGTTTTTATATACACTTGCTAAATTGATTTTTAGTTAAAAAGGAAAAAGGGGGAAACTTAGAAGAAAAGTAAACTTAAAGAAAAGGGGAAACTTAAAGAAAGAGGGGAATGTCCAACTTAGTAAGGAATCTAGCCTATGGAACTTTCTATTTATGAACTCAACTAGGAATTAAGTAAGGCGTAAGTCATTTAAAAATTGTAAGGGAATAATGGGACACCGATGAGCATTTTTAGGAACTCTTTTAGGTGGGTGAGGGAAATAGAAAAAATTAATTAATTAATAAAATTGATTTTCTGGTGCAACTAGGGGATCGGGGGACATGTGTACGGGAGATGTTTTTCCTAATTAAATAAATGAAAAAGGAATCTAATGAGGGTTTAGGAAACTAATGACTAAGAAACTCCATAAAAGATATGGAGGAGGAGGAGTATGGAACATCTGGCTTGTGTAACGCTACGTTGCTGAAATTTCATCTTGACTGAACTTTCTCTTGTGGGAGTTGGGATACCCAGCTCGGGTAACGAGTGATAGCTCAACCTTGCGAGGCGAGTTGGGTGATAGCATTCTCTGGTATTGTGTGTGTGGCCCCTTTGTGGCTCGGGTGGCTTAGGGGGGAGAAGAGTACCCCTAGCGTTGGTTGGGAGGTACCGGTGAGGTCTCATCGGTTTACAAGTCAGAGTTGGACAGAGCATGAGCATGGGACAGTCACTTTCGATTCTTCACATTTGGCTACGGTATGCATTTGCATAATTTGTATTAAATAATAGCTCAATTTCCTGTTCATGCATTTCTTTATTGTCGAAGGCTCACTTGCATAGATGTTGTTAAAAGAAAAAGACTCATTTAGTTATTCATATGAATTTCTATCTGGGCAATAGTGCATCATATGAAATTGGTGCCAACCCCCAACCCTCGGGCTGAGATCCACACAGGATTGTTCTAATTCTCCTATGAGTCGGATTGACTCTTCAATTTCCCTATGGAAAATTCTCACACACACAAGAGTGTATCCACAGGTCCTTCCTGAAAAACCTTCCCTATCCACCTTAACTCCAGGTGTGAGCCTTACACTTCCATATGACCATGACCTGGTCCTTGCACAAACGCCTTTCGCAACTCGCATGTTTGCAAGTCGAAGACCCTCAAATTTTCTTCACCAAACGTTGATACCTGACATGTGATGGGATATGGATCCTCCTTGTTAACGCCCTCCACGCATAACCTCCAGCTAGAGCTAAGTACTAACCTCAATCGCAACTCGCAAGTTCATGAGTTGAAGGGTTAAACCTATAGGCCCTTCTTTTATGAGACTCCGAGACGCGAAAGTCAGAGAAGATTTGACTCCTTCAGTACTTTTCGCGGCTCGCAACTTCACGAGTTGGTTTGTTGAGTCTTTGTGCTCCTTTCTTACGAGAACCCGAAGCATGAGAAGTCAACAAGGTGTTGACCCCCTCCCAGGTGATGAGTGTCCACCTGTCAACCACGCGGTCCCCACTTGATGGACGCACCACGTGTTCGCCCGAGACCTCGGCCCTCGCCCTTCGCGACTTCTACAGTCGAAACTAATTCCTCCCAACCTCTGAAACCCCAATACGTGATATAGTGAAGAGGTTCTGATCCAATGGTTATTCCTACTTCTCGCTTCTCGATATTTAAAGCAACCAAAGGATTTGGTCTGCCCTTCGAACTCACGAACCCTGAGTTTGAAAGAATGATCCAATGGCCTGAACTGACCATGATCGACGGTATTCGTTGATTCTTGACACTAGAGTCGTGGGTTCATCCAACTCCTAACCACCCTACAACTTTACTGGATTCTACGGTCCCCACAACTTCATGAATTCTTCACTGAGAATTATGACCATTCGATTCCTTCCTATGAATCTCTGGCCCAAATTAACTCAACGTTCTTTCTCTGGGACTTAACTTCTGTGCAATGATTCAACTCCATGTCTTCCTTTGAATACTTTAAAGGCGTTGACCCTCATGAGCTTTCTATTGCAACCTCAAGTCTTGAAAGGACTCCTGCACACACTCTTTGTGGAAATCTTTCAAATACTTCTGTGTATTTAATTCTTTGACTTTGTGCACTCTCGACAACAACAGTCTTTCACTCTTCAACCTTAGTGATAAATTCTAAGGCTTTAACTAGCCTGCGCACACCTTGCACAGCTTATGTGCTTCACCTGCACTTCTGCTGGAATGAGAACAATGGTATCCCTCCTGAGCTTTCTGAGATAGACTCAAAACCCTTGTCAACGCACACCTTGCAGACGTTTCACTGCAATCCTTGCAGGAACTTCTATCAAGAAGAGAAACAATTGAAACTCATTCTCTTTCTCTCTTAGACTTCATACATTCAACATGAAATCATACATTCAACACATCATAGCATCATAACAAATGCATAACAGAGAGAATAAAACAACTGTAAACATACCATTCATCATATGTGAACAGTAAGCATCATAACACCACGAAATCTGAGTCAAAGCTTCATATATCAATTCAAGCTCCTGTACATGGGTTCTTCTCTACATCTCTCTACTACAACTCTCTTCTTCTGCTCTGTGCTAATGATCTAATCATACAATAATACAAAAGCGAGGGTGTCTATATCCATTTTCCCTCCTACGCTCCTAAAACTATCTAATCTATTAATTAAAAGCTACCTACTTTCATTTATCAGACTTAAAGTCTACTACATCCAACAGATGAGAGAAAATCGCTCAAGATCTGTTTACAACATGTAAGTGTGCTTCTTTTAAATACTACATTAATATCCGCTCATTAATTTATTCAAAACATTTCAACATGTGAAAAATGTGTGCTGCGCTTTTCCAGCTGTCTTCCGCCTTTTATGGTTGGCTAGATAGCTGGTTACAATGCTCCTGCATCATACTCTCTCACTTGAAAATTTTCATGAACTCCTATTCATGAGCTCTTGCATGGTCTGTCCATGCCTATGAATTTCTTCTTTGTCTTCCCAACTGGCATCTTCAACTGGGTGTCTCTTCCATTTGACCAAGTATTCAAAATACTCTTTCCTCCTGGTCTTCTTGCTAACCTTCTTGTCAGTTATATTTTCCATCTGTGGCTTTTCAGCTACAGGCATCTGTTTGGTCCACTGAACTTCTTTCTATTCTTCCTCTACTCCTGCTTCTTCAACTCTGTAAGGGTACAAATCCGCAACATTGAATATCAGTGAGATTTTGACCCCATCGGGTAATTCAATCTCATATGCGTTTTCCCCAAATTTCCTTATGACCTTGCACGGTCCAATCTTTTTCATCTTTAGTTTATTATACGTTCCCCTTGGGAACCTTTCCTTCCTCATATGTGCAAGAATCAGATCACCAACTTCCAATTGAAGTTCTTGCCTGTGTTGATCTGCTCTCCACTTGTATTCTTGACTTGAACTCTACAATTGCTCCTTAATTCAGTTGTGAAGATCCTTCATTCCTTATGCAAAGTCTTCTGCACTAGCACTCTTGAATTCATCTTGTTCTGAATCTTTCAATTCAGAAACTCCCCTTGGCTGCATTCCATATGCAATCTGGAATGGACTTTGCCCTGTGCTTCTGTTGAGTGAGTCATTGTAAGCAAATTCCGCTTGTGGCAGAATGTGATCCCACTGACTGTGGTGTTCAGTCACTAAGCTCCTCAATAAGTCTCCCAAGCTTTTGTTCATGACTTATGTCTACCCATCCATTTGAGGATGATATGCTAAGCTAAAAGACAAACTTTTCCCCGGCTTTTTCCATAAGGTCCTCCAAAAATGTCCCACGAACTTGGTATCCCGATCAGACACAATACTCCTTGGTAAGACGTGAAGTCTGACGACTTCCTTGAAAAAAAGGTTCGCAATATGAGTTGCATCATTGGTTTTCTAGCATGGTATGAAATGTGTCATCTTTGAAAATCTGTCGAATACCACAAATATTGAATCACATCGTCTTTGTGTTCTTGGTAGTCCCAATATAAAATCCATGCTCACTATGTCCCATGACCTTTCTGGTATGGGTAATGGTTGATATAACCCTATGTTCTGCCTTTTCCCTTTAGTGTGCTAACAAATCCTACATCTGTCCACAAATTTATTAACATCTGTCCTCATCCCTGGCCAAAAATATGAGCCATTCAACTTTGAGAACATCTTATCATGACCGAAGTGTTCGGCCAATCCTCCATTGTGTTTTTTCTTCAGTAGGTTCTCCCTCATGGAGCATTTTGGAATACATAGTTGATTGCCCCAGAATAATAACCCATCCTGGATCATATACTCGTTCCATTGGCTTCTGTCCCTGAGAACTGGATTCTCAGATGCCTCATATGCCTCCTTAAAATCTAGGTCATCCCTATACATTTCTTTGAGGTTATCAAAACCCAAAGTCTTGACTCTGAATTCTTGCATAAGAAAACATTTCCTACTCAAAGAATCAACAACTTTGTTAGCAGTTCCAAAAATATGCTTAGTTACAAAAGTAAAATTCTGCATGAATTCAACCCATTTAACATGCTTTTGGTTCAAATTCTCCTGTTGAGTCATGAACTACAAAGCGTGATTATCACTGTACAAAACAAACTCTTTAGGAACCAAATAATGTCTCCATTTCTTCAGCGCTTGTATGACTGCATAGAATTCTTTGTCATATGTTGAGTACTTGATCTTCGCTTCATTCAATTTTTCATTGAAGTATGCGATCGGCCTATCATCTTGGTTCAAGACCGCTCCAATTGCAAATCCACTCGCGTCACACTTGACTTGGAATGTCTTGCTAAAATCCAGCAAAACCAGACTTGGTTGTTCCATGATCTTCTTCTTCAGCAGATTGAAACTCTTCTCTGCTTCTTTTGTCCAGTGAAAATATTTGTGTCTTTTCTTCACCGTATCCATCATTGGTGCAGTAATTCCACTGAAGTTTTGAATGAATTTCCTATAGAAACTTGCCAAACCATGGAAGCTTCTAACTTCAAACACGCTCTTCGACGATGGCCAATTATTAATTGCATCTAACTTTTCAGGATCCATCTTCAACTCATTCGCAGAGATAACAAAACCCAAATAAATGAGTTCTATCCTCATAAATGATGATTTCTTCATATTAATCAACAATTTCTCTTGCTGTAATCTCCTCATCACTGTAGCTAAATGCCTTAAGTGCTATGTTTCTGTCTTGCTGAAAATCAATATATCATCAAGATATACAATGACGAATTTCCCTATGAAATCCTTCAGGACTTCATTCATCAATCTCATGAAAGTACTGGGTGCATTTGTTAAGCCAAATGGCATGACAAGCCATTCATACAACCCCTCGTTTGTATTGAATGGTATCTTTCATTCATCACCTTCTCTCATTCTAATCTGATGATATCTTCTTTTCAAATCAATATTTGAAAAAAATATTGCTCCACTCAAGCAATCCATCAAGTCGTCCATCCTTGGTAATGGAAATCTGTATCTGATAGTAATCTTATTGATCGCCCTTGAGTCTATACACATTCTCTAGCCTTCATCTTTCTTTGGGATGAGCACTGTTGGAACAACTCATGGACTCAAGCTCTCTCGAATCAATCCTTTGTCCATTAAGTCCTGGACCTGTCTCTTAATTTCTTCATTTTCCTGCGTTGTCAACCTGTACGCGGCTTTGTTTGGTAAGTTGGCTCCAAGTATAAGGTTGATACGATGGACTATACTTCTAATAGGTGGCAATGAACAACGTAGTTCGTCCACTACTATATCAACAAACTCTTCCAGCAACTCCTGGATTTCTTCTGGTAAATCATCTATCCTTGTACTGGTCAAAACAATTATGGGCTTCCTAACCATAATAAATTGTGTGTCTTCCTTCTTCTTAACCTCCTTAAGAAGTTCCTTCCCACTCATGAGAAGTACAGTGTTTCTCATCTCTGTTTTCACCTCTTGGTTTTTAATCGGCAGCAACATGTGTGTCCTCCCATTCTTCTCGAGGGTGTATGTGTTCTTTCTCCCATCATGAATCACATCCCTGTCATATTTCCATGGCCTACCCAACAATAGATGACAAACATCCATGGGAATGATATCACATAATATTTCATCTTTATATCACCCTATTTTAAATTCAACTAAACATTGTTTAGTGACATTTACCTGATGTCCTTTTTGTAGCCACGAAACTCTATATGGGCTTGGATGTACAACAATCTCCAACTCTAGCTTTTCTACCATCTTTGTAGATACAATATTGTTTGTGCTACCACTATCCACTATGACTTTGCATACTCTGTCTTTAGTTTTGCAAACAATCTAAAATAGATTGTTTCTTTGGGATGGGTTCTCTACCTCCTTCTCTGGCTTCAAGAGAACTTTCCTCATCATCAAAGATCTTCCACCCTCAACATCTTCTGCCTCAAAATTCCATCCTTGAGCTTCGGCAATGTGAGTTTCACCACCATCTTTTTTCTTATCTAGACACTCATAGGATTTATGTCCGATCTTTCCACAGACAAAGCATTTTACTTCACCACCTCTTCCTCTTCCTCTTCCTTTGGCTCGAGGAAAAGTATTTCTATCAGCATACTGCCCTCTCTGTGAGCTTCCTCCTCTCTCATGTTGATTTTGAGGTTTCTTCCCCTCTTCTTTAGATTTCTGAGTTCTATCTTGGGCAATTGTTTTGCCTCTGGCTTGACTTCTACCTCAGCCTCTTTGACCTTGTTTTCGGCTCAGCTTCTCTTCAGACTTCAAAGCCATCTGATAAGCATCTTCCACATTCCGAATGGTCATCATGCTCATCTAATCTTGAATGTCATACCGCAAACCATTCATGTATCTGGCAATTTTTTCATCATCGTTTTCCTGATGACCTGCCCTGATGTTTATATTGTAGAACTCTTCAGTGTATTCCTTCACTGACATCAGCTTTTGTCTCAAAATTTGCATCCTCTGAAACAGATAATCCTTGGGTATAAATTTGGCTTTCATCTTTGCAACCATTCTATCCCAGCTCTTTATTTTCTGCTTTCCTTTGCAGTGTTTGTCAGCCTGCAGTTCATCCCACCATACTGTTGCATGCCCTTTAAATCTAGTAACAACATGTTTGACTTTCTTGTTTTCCTCGACATCCTCATAGTTGAAGTATTTATCCAGAGCTCTAATCTATTCTAGAAGCTCTTCAACATCCAAGTTTCCCTCATACATGGGAATATCCAACTTTGCTCTAGCACCTATCCTTGCAACAGCCCTGAATAGGAGTTCGTCTACAACATCTTCGACTGTGACTTATTCTCCTTTGTTTCTAGTTTCATTTTCACTTTCAGCTTCGCTGATATCCCCAGCGTCAACTGTGCACCTTTGTGTTGTCTTCATGGCATCAAGTCTAGCATATAACTCGTGCATTTATCTTTCTCTTGCTGGATCAGGCATTGGCATTGGCCTGTCTCTTCTTCTCGACGGCCTGACTATAAAATGTTCCCCTGTTCTCTGCTATAGAAGAAAAGAACTTGTTCTGTGGCTCTGATACCAAATTGGTGCATATCAGACTACTCTTTTTTCTCTAGCTCCTTCTGCCTGAAATATACAGACACAATCAAGCTCTGATACCACAAATGGTGCCGACCCCCAACCCTTGGGCTGAGATCCGCACAGGATTGTTCTAATTCTCCTCTGAGCCGGATTGACTCTTCAATTTCCCTTTGAAAAATTATCACACACACAAGAGTGTATCCACAGGTCCTTCCTAAGAAACCCGCCCTGTCCACCTTAACTCCAGGTGTGAGCCTTACACTTCCATACGACCATGACTTGGTCCTTGCGCAAACGCCTTTCACAACTCACGTGTTTGCAGGACGAAGACCCTCTAATTTTCTTCACCAAACCTCGATACCCGAAATGCGATGGGATATGGATCCTCCTTGTTAGCACCCTCCACGTGTAACCGTCGACTAGAGCTGAGCACTAACCTCACTCGCAACTTGTGAGTTCGCGAGTTGAAGGGTTGAACCTCTAGGCCCTTCTTTTACGAGAGTCCGAGACATGAAAGTCAGAGAAGATTTGACTCCTTCACTACTTCTCATGGCTCGCAACTTCACGAGTTGGTTTGTTGAGCCTTTTTGCTCCTTTCTTATGAGAACCTAAAGCATGAGAAGTCAACAAGGTGTTGATCCCCTCCCAGGCGACGAGTGTCCACCTGTCAACCACGCGGTCCCCACTTGATGGATGCGCTACGTGTTTGCCTGAGACCTTGACCCTCGCCCTTCATGACTTCTACAGTCAAAACTGATTCCTCCCAACCTCCAAAACCCCGATACGTGATATAGTGAAGAGGTTCCGATCCAATGGTTATTTCTACTTCTCGCTACTTGGGAGTTCGCGCAACCAAAGGATTTGGTTTGGCCTCCGAACTCATGAACCCCAAGTTTGAAAGAATGATCCAACGACCCGAACTAACCATGATCGACGGTCTTCATTGATTCTGGACACTATAGTGGTGGGTTCGTCCAAATCTTAACCACCCTGTAGCTTTATTGGATCCTACAATCCCCGCAACTTCGTGAATTCTCCACTGAGAATTATGACCGTTTGATTCCTTCCTCTAAATCTCTGGCCCAAATTAACTCGAAGTTCTTTCTCTGGGAATTAACTTCTGCATGATGATTCAAGTCCCCATCTTCCTTTGAATACTTCAAAGGCGCTGACCCTCCTGAGATTTCTATTGCAGCCTCAAGTCTCGAAAGGACTCTTGCACGCACTCTTTCTGACAATCTTTCAAATACTTTTATGTATTTGATTCTTCGACTCTGTGCACTCTCGGTAACAACAGTCTTTCACTCTTCAACCTTAGTTGATAAATTCTAAGGCTTCAACTAGCATGCGCACACCTTGCATGGATTTTGTGCTTCACCTACACTTCTGCTGGAATGAGAACAATGGTATCCCTCCTGAGCTTTCTGAGATAGACGCAGAACCCTTGTCAATGCACACCTTGCGGGTGTTTCACTGCACTCCTTGTAGGAACTTCTCTCAGGAAGGGAAACAATTGAAACTCATTCTCTTTCTCTCTCAAACTTCATACATTCAACACAGCATAGCATCATAATAAATGCATAACATAGAGAATAAAACAACTGTAAGCATACCATTCAGCATATGTAAACAGTAAGCATCATAACACCATGAAATCTGAGTCAAAGCTTCATATATTAATTCAAGCTCCTGTACATGGGTTCTTCTCTATAGCTCTCTGCTGTAGCTCTCTTATTTTGCTCTGCGCTAATGATATAATCATACAATAATACAAAGGCAAGGGTGTCTATATCCGTTTTCCCTCCTACACTCCTAAAACTGTCTAATCTATTAATTCAAATCTACCTACTTTCATTTATCAGACTTAATGTCTACTACATCCGACAGATGAGAGAAAATCGCTCAAGATCTGCTTACAACATGTAAGTACACTTCCTTTAACTACTACATTAATATCCGCTCATTAATTTCTTCAAAACATTTCAACATGTGAAAAATGTGTGCTACGCTTTTCCAGCTGTCTTCCACTTTTTATGGTTGCCTGGATGGCTGCTTACGATGCTCCTGCATCAGAAATTGCAAAAGGGTCACTAAATTTTTGTTTCTGAGATTTGTTTTATTATTGTGTTTTATTGTGGTTTCCGGTTCTAGTTGGGATTATTACTGCATTGTATTATTACCGAGGAAGAATGTGTTTTGGTCTCGGGCCATTATTTTATTTTACTCTGCGTTTTTATTGTTTTTAATACAAAGAAATTGTGTTTTTGTCTTTTGTTCCTTTATCCTTTAAGATATTAGTCTGTGCCTGAGTAGTCGGCCAAGATCCGAATCCACTATCTTTCACTCTGGTGTTAAATATTTAGATTCAAATGCCTTGCTTTCATGTGCATGGATAATAAGTGAAGGATAAATTCTCTGCCCAACAAATTCCTTATTGTGTACAGCGGAAATGATTATTTATTCTCAGTGATTAATGATGTTTTAACATGGATCATTCCTTTTCTGAATAATACAACGTTTCGTTGGTATTTTCTATATGTTGTTTTATATTATGCATATTCATATTTCCCCCTTAAAGCTCAATGTATTTTGTCTTCTGCGCCTTCCTTCTCCACAACAATTTTGTTTTTTGAACCAGTTCCCTCAGATAAAACACCAATTATGTATCCACATGGGTTCCTATTTGTTTCTAATTATTTTACAGGAATACCCACAAGTGTTTACAGCCAAGTTGCACAGATGGAAGATAGCTCTGTCATAAGCCCCTACAACTAGCATCTTTAGACAGATTCCATGCATCCATGTTGGTGTTGTATGTGGTTTAGGATTGGTCTTGTCTTGTTGTAAAAGTTTGAATAGTAGGATTTTTCTTTAGGAGCCAAGGATGCCTACCTTAGAATGTTCCTTATTCCTTGGATAGTTATTAACCTGTAAGTTCTTATTCCTTGAGCCTATGGTACTTGTAAGCAAGGACCATGTTTTGTATCGGTGCCTCATGACCTTGCTTCCCCTCGTTAGATCACTATTCATAGGGAGAAGAGATGAGAATAAGTGCTCGATCTACCTTTCATGCAATAACTGACTTAGAAGCATATATGTATCTAAAAAGATAACAACTTCCCAATCTCGATTTCCCTTCGTCCGACTCTGATTTCATCTGGCACATGCTTGCGCACACTTAGTCTCCTCTCTCTTCTTGTTGCCTCGTTCCCCTTTGATTTAACCCTTGATCTTCCGACGAGATGCAAAAAATCACATCGCGATTACCTAGATCTTGTCTGTGTTCTTGGGTTTCTACACAGTTTTTATTTTAAAACCCCTCACCCAACTTCGATACATAACTATTCTAATTCATATCCATGGCTCCAAGTTCGATAGCCTTTGCGTAGGAACTCAAGAGGCCCAAGACTGAGCAGTGTGTTCCCTCCCAGATTTTGCGCCATCCCTGTGGCATTTTCCGCAGCTAATTTATTCACACTGCAAGTATTGTTTTTTTTCCAGTGTTAGAATGGCACCTTCCAGTCCTACTTAAATGGATTCCTTCCAGACGTCAGCCATTAATTTGGACTCCTGCAAGCTTATTGGACTGCCAAAAATTGCATTGGACCGAACGCTTGGTGTTCCCTTCCCTTGCACGTTTCGCTCAAAACACCTTGCACAATATTCAACTAACAACGATGCTCAATCCTGCCGTAAGGGATCCACGTGCAGTGTACATACATTGTCATTAATGCCCAGCATCGCTTCTAGCGCTACGGTTCTCTCAGAAAACAATTAAATTTGATGCCTTAACAGTTAATTATTATATCAATTTTTGGTTTTTATTTATATCAATTGTTCTATTCCTTATTTGCAAGATTAAATTGATCATACTTTAAGTAAAAGAAAAACTCTCGTAAAATTTTATAGTTAATTCTTTTGAACCAATGTTATAAGTCGAGGAAAAAAAAAACTAATGCAAGGTCAAGAACAACTCAATGGCTTTATAATAATAAAAGATTGTATAATAAAGAAATTATCAATTATGGACAATAAACGCAAGCCTTATAATCATTTACGATAGGTCTTATAACCATTCAAGGATGGTGGTGAATGAGGAGTTACTTCAAGACAACCTAGGTTACTATATGGCATTTAATTAATTTATTTTAAACAATTGTTTTATGTTGAAAAATTAAATTGGCAAGGACCCTTCGCATTTTTTTTAATTTTCCGGGAGTGAACAAGATATGAACGTAATTACTACTACAAGCATTGTAAGTTTCCAGCCCTAATGCGTGCTTAAGAATTCTAAACCGAAGTCGCCCCTTTTTGTGTAGATCTAGAGGATTCAGTTTAGAAACTACTTTTTATCAGGTTCGTTCTTAGTAACTCATGGATATATATATTTATATGACTTGAAGAGTGGGAAATTGAAGTAAGTAGTTTCTCTTCCTCCCTTAGTATGAGATGTATGATTATGTTAAGGTCTAAGTCCTTTCATCTTTGGTTGTTGATTCAACCTCTTTTAGAGCACCCTTAAATTGATATTTCCAAGGGATTAATGTTTGGTTCTATTGCGCCTTGAAATTTCAATGTTATGCAAATGGATTAAAGGTTGGTTTCTAGTGCGCCTTTGATAGTATTAAAGTATGAGTTATTTAGATCAGTTTTTCCTTGTGCCTTGAATTTAAATGATGAATTGGTCCCTTACATGCACCCAAATATATGTAATACTCGCCGATTGGATTGGAGTTCTTACTTAAAGGTGATTCGCAAGGTTGTAAAAAAACACTCTTATCATGTTGTTGAGAGATACTTAGTTATATTTAATATTTATAGTTGAGCTACATGAGAACTGTTGGGGCCTGGAACACTTGAATTAATTTTAATACACGTTTAATTAACGATTAGATCACCTTTGCGCCATAAGCAAATTGATGAGGTTGATTGATTTAGTAACTAGAATACTCTAGTGCCTTGATCTTGTGAATGTTGAATGTTTTAGAATTTAATATCTTGTGTCGTTACTTATATGGATTGTGATTTTTGGATTTTAGTTACTCTTGCATCGTTGAATAATTCAGTATATGATTAATCAAGTGAATGGTTGCTTACACACCCTAGATTTAATGTTGACATAACTCGTCTTAAATACAGATTATTATGGAACTCTTAACTGATGTCTAAATGCATCCTTTAATTAATGTTTAAATTATCTAACGCAGCCATAAAGGAAGAAAAAGAATAATAATAATAGAATATATATATTTTACTTGTTGTACGTCGCTTTGTTGTCGTAATGGAGGGGTCGTTACATATGGTATCAAAGTGGGTTCAACCCTGCAACTGTGGATAGCCACACCTTCCACTGAATTATACACTTGAATTAATAACTTATCGCTAATTAAAACTATAACTTACCTATGAGTTACTCATGGTTAGAGGACATCGCGAAGGTTCACAACATGGTGCTAGGGAAGGAGGCGCAATGCCTCTAGTAGCACCTGCACCAAAGGGGTCCAAGCCCCAAGGAGAAGAACAAGTCTTGAGTATGAGCAGATTGTCACACGGGATGCATTGGGTTTGACAAGGTGCTTCCAGGGAAATGTCAGAGGCCTTGAATTTTTGTTTTTGCTGAGATAAGGCTAGGACACCTGTACCTTGAGGGTCCACAGTGCACCCCAGCCAGTACTGATAGCTTTCATGGGAAAATCAAGAGGGTTAAGTTCTCGATTCCACGAGTGACACAGATGGCTCGACCATCAAGGCATGGATAGAGAGCCAGGTGATGTGCTTTGCGTTTCATGATTCGACCTCCAGCATGAAGGTCCGTATGGGCATTCTTCAGCTAAATGGGAATGCTCTTCCATGGAGGAAGGTGCTCCTACCTCATCTAAACATGGTCATCGAAGCTGTGTTAGGGGAACGGTTCTGGGAGAAGTAATTGTGAAAGGAATTCGTTGAGCATAAGATCGATGAGTTTTGTACTTTACGACAGGGTGGTCGTATGGTGTCAGATTATGAGACTAGATGTATAGAGCTACTTTGGTATGCCCCGCATCTAAACATGAAGAAGCTCAATATCAGTGAGTTCGTGACCGGCCTTAACTCCAATTTTCATGTGAAGGTGAGGATTTAAATGCCTTGGGCGTTGCACAATGAAATCCAGTAGGCCTCTTAGATAAGGAATTTTTGACCGCGAAAGTCTGGGCAAGACTCCTACAAGACCGTCTGGACTAACAACACCTTGTTCACAATAGCATTAGACGTCGTCCAGACTAGACCTCTTGGTATCACGATACCTCGTCCAAACCAGACCTCTTGGTATCAAGATACGTCTATAAGACGCTTTTTCCCGACACCTTGATGATAGGTTCCTCAGTAGAGGGCTCCCTACAGGGGACCACCACATCCGTGGAAGCACTGCTAGCAGCAATTGTTTAGGCTTGTCAGCATAACAGACTAGGATCTTAGGCTGGTGGGCCAACAACTTCTATTACGAGGCCAAGAGTACTAGAACGAAGGAGGGAAATGGACATGTGGAGAGTCACCTTACTAACAATACTATCCAATTGAAAGGGGCCAGAGTGGTCGAGTCAACAGGACACACTACCGTGGCGGAGATGGGAAAGTCCCATAGGATTCATGACCATGGTAAATAATCGCCAGGCTGAGCACCAGTACACTATGCTTGAGGCGTCAGGAGCCATTGCCAGATGAACTTTTAGTATTTGTTAGACCCCGGTGCTATGGAGAGCTCTAATTCTAGTACCATGCTGAAGGGATTTGGGTAAGGGCATTCGATAGGATGAGTTTAGATTCGTCTATGGGGCTTCGATTACCAACCAGATGGTTGGAGGAATGGGTATGAACCATCACTTTAAGATGGGGATAGTGTAATGAAGTCTGACCTACGTCACAATCTTAAGATCTTATGACGAATTAGTCAGTATGGACTGGTGGGAATCACATGATGCGATACTCATTTCTTCCCTACAACTACAAGAGAGCACACAAAAGGATGCAAGTTATATGCATACTTAATGTCGAATGACAAGGGTGTGACAAAAGGATTAGAAGACCTTCCGGTAGTACGAGAGTTGCGGACATGATTCCCAGAAGAATTACCAGGTGTGTCACTCGAAGCCAAGATGGAAATTACCATCGATCTCAAACCTAGAACTAAACCGATGGAAAGAAAGCCTTATCAGATGTCGACCCCCGAGTTACAAGTGTTGAAAGTGCAACTGAAGGAGTTGTTGGACCTAGGACTTATATGTCTAAGTGTATCAACTTGGAGTGCTCCTGTTAATATCATATGAAAGAAGGATGGGTCATGGAGACACTGATTGACTATCTTCAAGTACTCCTTGATGACATTTTGATATTTTATTGGATGACGAAATATCAAGACAAACTTTTACACTTGGTACTACAGTGCTGCGAGAGAACAAATGATAGGAAGTGGACGCAAGGCTATCAAGGATTCATTGCTTACAACATGTTATCTCCGGTGAAGGCATCATTGTGGATCCAACGAAGGTAAAGGCTATTGTGGAGTGGCTTGCACCGACGAATTTCCTCGAAGTGCGTAGCTTCATGGGTTTAGCGGGATATTATTGACGATTCGTTGAGGGTTCATCGAAGATAACAAATCCGATTACGGAATTGCAGAAGAAGAAAAAGAAGTTTGTGTGGACCGAGAAATGCACAGAATCATTCGAAGTCTCAAGGAGATGTTGACAACAACACCAATACTAAAATTCCCTGGCATGGACGAGGGTTTCTTGGTATGCATAAATGCATACAAGGAAGGCTTAGATGGAGTCTTAAGGAAAGACGGTCGAGTGATCACTTACATCATGAGGAATTTAAGGAAGCATCAGGAGAACTATGTGATGCATGATTTGGAGTTGTTAGCCATCATGTATTCCCTGAGAGTGTGGAGACACTACCCGATTGGATGGAAATTTGAACTAAAAATGGACCATTGTGGGTACAAACACCATTTTTATGCGAAATGACTTGAATGCACGGAAAGGGAATTGGTCAGAATTTCTTATCGAGTACGATTTTGAGACTTCCTACTTAAAAGGAATAGTGAATAGAGTGGCAGATGCATTGAGTCGGAGACCACGTGTATTTTCAGTGATACCTCTTCCAACGAATCTATGTGAAAAGATTCTAACTACAGCGCAACGTTGATTGGTATAAAGAGGGTAAGGTATTTTTCGGGCAAGAAACCCATGATGGTACCAATTGGGGGTGGGGGGGGGATATACTGTGGACGACGATAGATATTTGAGATATAATAACCGGATTTACTTACATCCCAACGATGAATTGAGAAGTTTTGATCTTATGCTAAGCTCATAGAGCAGTGTACATGGCTCATCTTGGAGTCATGAAGATGAGGATCGACCTTAAGCCCTTGTTCATCTCGAAGGGATAAAGGAGGACATCATCAATTGCATGGATATATTTCTATAAGGTCGGCAGGTGAAGGCTGAATGTAGACATCCGACAAGATTACTACAACCACATGCATTTATGGAATCTAAATGGGAGGTCATTTTGATGGATTTCATTGTTGGATTGCCACTGACGGCAAGGAGACATGACTCAATTTTTGTGGTAGTCGACACTCTAATGAAGAGTGCTCATTTTATTCATGTGCGTACGATGTATCAAGCACCTAACATAGCTAGAGTTTTCATCAGTGATATTGTGAGGCTGCATGGCGTGCCTAAGAGGATTATATCAGATAGAGGATTGGTGTTCACAAGACAATTTTGGACTAGTTTCCAAGAGGCCTTGGGAACCCAACTTAAATTTAGTACCGCGTATCACCTGGAGACAGACGGGAAGACCGAAGGAACAAACCAATTCTTGGAGGATATGTTGTGTATGTACGTTATGGACCAACAAAAGTGTTGGGAAGATTTATTTCCACCAGTAGAGTTTGCATACAACAACAGTTATCAAAGCACCATTAAGATGGTTCCTTTCGAGTTTCTTTACAGGTGACCATGTCAGGCGCCTTTGAGTTGGGATCAGCTTGAGGATAGGGTCCTAGTGGGAGCTGAATCAATCCAATAAATGGAAGAACAAATGAAAACAATAAGACAAAGGATCAAGGAAGCACAAGATAGGCAGAATACTTATGTCAATGCGCATCGTGTCAATCGTAGTTATGAAGTTGGCGATCGAGTCTTCTTGCGGGTGAAACCACATAAGAGTTTGATCAAATTTGAAAAGGGTGTTAAACTCTCTCCTAGGTTCATGGGACCCTTCGAGATTATGGAAAGGAAGGGGCCCTTGGCCTGACTAGCCTTGCATGATTCTTAGAGGCATATGCACGATGTTTTTCATGTATCTGTTTTGAGACATTATATTAGTGATCCTACACATGTTATTGACATGAGTTCCTTGCAGGTATATGACGAGGGTGTGCTCATGGCAGAGCCAATATTCATCCTGGACCATTGCATTTGAAGGATACGATGCTGGACAGTAGATCAGGTCAAGATCTAGTGGGACAACTATATTCCACACTCGACGACCTGGGAGGACGCATATGATATGCGTCAACAATTTCCATTTTTGTTTGATAACTAGACATATGATAAAGTGATGCACTTTATTTTCGACACTTTTATATTGTAAAACTTCAGGACAAAGTTTAAAGCAAGAGGGGGTGTATGTAACATCCCTCCCTTGCACGCACTGAGCGGACTTCTTCTTTGAGGAAATTTGAGTGCAAGTGATTCGAGTCATTATACTATTGGTTGTTTTGATTATGATTATGAGATATTGTGGATTTGATGATATGTTATTTTTCCATATTTACATATACAGGTTCTATTAATTGATTTCTCCTGAGTGTGTAGGACTCTGGACGTTGACGATGTCGAGGCATCGATGAAACCCCTTGGACTCTGGATCAAGTCAGGGAGTGGATTGTTAGGGTTTGAATGTTTTTGTTGTGAAATGTACATATGATTAGATATTATGATGTTGATTGTTATTGATGACATGATTCATTGATGGATGCAGGCTGACGATATCTTGCCAACCAGACTCACATTTGGATTAAATGGGTTATGCACAAAAACTAGGGACATTGAGGGAGAGGTGTGGCAACAGCCCTACCACAGCCTTCTAGCACTCTCGTTGTGGCTCGAATTGTAGGTTAACGATTACCTAGTTTGAGAAGACCCATGATGTCATGAGGGAAGGTTGTGACAGTCGCTCATGATGATTCTAAGGGGCATGCAATAAGGTAGGGTCCTTAGT